>JAODVQ020073128.1:0-17994 GCA_025400075.2 Phenganax stokvisi
AGATCAGCTGGTGTACAGTGTTCTAGAGGAACGATCCTGTGATCTCTAAGGAAGTTGTGCGATCTCTGAGTAAAGTGACGATACATGGGTACTCGTATCAGTAGTTTCATACATGTGTCACATCTCCTATGTTATTCCGTAACTACATGTGTATACCTAGAGGTAGGCAGTACTACTGTGCAGTGTATTTGTGGTACACTTAGACAGGTTTTGAAATACTGTTATATTCCTCCCATCATTATTTGTACTATGTGTGCATTATGAAGGTTATATATATATCTGAGATACAGAGACACCAGCCACGATTAGGTCTTGTCGGTACACACAATGTGTATGTATGCAGTGTGGTCAACGTCCGACTCTCGTTGCTTTCTAATGATGGATGTAGATATGAGTATATACTCGGCCTTGTCGTAGAGAAGTAGCTATGAACACTAGGAAAAGAGAGAGGTAAAGGTAGTACTTTAACACGATGCACGCGAAGGGCAGATATATCATTAACCTACAATTTGCTACTACCTTTTACCTCTCTTTACTTAGTCTTTGTAGCTACTTTTCTACAACAAGGCCAAGTCTAACTCAATAACATTCATCCTGAGAAAATAACTAGTTTTTAGATGCTAATGTGGTGTTATTCTGTTAAAAAGGCTATAATCCGGACCACATGGGAGTTTTCCCTACCGATAACTGCTCTGACACTAGAAGTAACTTGTAAGTGGGATTTATTGTTAAGAAGAGCAGGATTTTCAAACTTATTGTCATAGATGTACTGTTATAAGGCCTCTCAAAGTGCATCCTGCTTTCTGGTCCACAACATAGGAAGAGTAGGGTGTGTAGCAGCACGACAACACCATTTCTCCAATGAAATATGTTTGACTGATATTATCTTCATCCTCTCTGCCGACTGACAGATCACAGGAATATCGAAGTTTTACAAACGGATTCGTTAAAACTGCTAGTGAGTTGTGTTTTCTCACTTGGGCTTCTGTTGCCGTTTTATATCTCTCCTTGTGTATATATCTATAATAAGACTTATGAATGGCTTGGTCGTAACCCACATCTGTGCAGCTGCACACACAAGATATGAGTTAGTTTTGAGGTATAGCTTTCTATACACACTCACATGTTAGAGCCAAGGTACTTCCATGCGTTAAAACAGTAGAAGAGACAGCCTGTTGGTTGCTTCATGCGTGGAGTATGCAAATGATGCATTCAGCAGATGAACTGAGAAATACTTTTTGTCACTCTCAAATGACGTGAGCATTAGCAAAATCTCGTATGGCACAACTCCTTCTAAGAGGACATGCATAATGTCCTGAGGAACCTAATCAACAACATGGAAGTAGTCAAGCTCATTCAGCAGACTGTGGTAGTTGATGCCATAGGTGACATAATGCTCATCAGACAAACAACCATCAAGCAACATGCAGTGGTAGTTGTATGACACTGGTGTTCTTAGAGTAAAATCGCTCTCTTTCAACTAAATGAATAGGATTTATGCACAGATCAAACAGAGCAGTATTAACATAAAATTGGGGTACAACAATGCATTATGATTTTATCTAAACTTGCCTTTGCCGACAATTGAGACTGTGTAGCAAGACACATCCAGCACTTTAGGAGAGCAAAACCAACTCCTACCTCAAATCCAGCCAAACTATGTGCAGCTGGTGTGTCAGCTAGGGCAAACAAAACTCCACCTCTAATCAACTTTTGTTGACCATCTATTGTCATAGTGACACCCTGTAACAGTTTAACATGTGTAAGTGGTGAAGTTGTATATTATGCTAAGCCCAACTCCAATGAGAAATATAAAGGGCTGGGTAACAAATAAGTATATTATACCTGGATGTATTCTGGCTAGTTATACAGTCATATGTTATTATGGAATGAACAAAGCGCAATGAAAATTTAAAGCATCATGTATGAGCCTACTTCAAGTTCTCTAATTGGATACAAATCTAGCTATAGTCTTGCAACCCAATCCTTCATCTACATGTATGTTCAACTAACCTTAGAGAGCTTGTTTACATCTCTAATAAACGGCTTTAGAACCATCTCCAAACCATACTTTTCAAAATTTGGTACCGTAATGCATGCTAGAAGCTGTGTACACCGTAACTTTGGCTTAATGTTATAGTAAAAGAGTGCATGCTTGGATTAACAAACCCTTGCCTAGCTTGTGAACACCACGATGTGACCCTAAAGGATTGGTAACCTCCACATCATCATAGTAGATTACAATTTGTATCACATTACTATCAGCATTGAAAATGGGATGGTTGGTATAAACTTCACCATCACAGAAATCACTTAGATAGCCATCAGTACGGGTAGGGTTGCAGTTCTTAAATACCTGTATGCAAGCAACAGGTTAAATAAACACAAGATATTAATCTTTTATTAGACATGCACTATTTATGGTACCTCATTGCTGATTTCTCTGTGCTGTAATAACCATTCCAAGTTTTCTAAAAGAGGGACGGACTGAAAACTTTCTGTCTTCTCTACCAGAGAACGCTTCAGTCAAGTACTTTTGTACCTGTACGAGCTACCTAACTTCACGGTCACTGGTAGCTGTACACACACAAAGATAACGATGTCAAAAAACGATAAATTAAGAGTTCATGTGTGCGCTGCTGTACGTTGTGCCGAGGGATTCCCGAGGGCTTGTGAATCATCACAGCCCGTAAATATCTCTGGTTCCACATCATTTTCTGTGTTTTTGTACTCACATATCTTATTAGCAGGCAGCTCATCTGTAGAAGAAAACGAAGTGGTATCACAGCTCTCCCCTGCCCTTGTGCAATAGAAGCTCTCCTGCCAGTTGGGATGTTTACGACTTGCATAGCTCTTGAATGAAGAGAACGTTGACCTAGAACTAAAATGATGTATGCATACATTGATGCCACACACAAATCAAAACGTTGGCTCTACTGAGTGTACTTCGAAACAGTGTTTAACAAAGTTTAAGCGTGCCTTGTAGATAAAAGCGCACGAGGAACAAGTCCACTTCCGATTCCACTCAGTTATCTTTCATGCTCTCTATTTAGAAGCCAATGAAATAGGGATTTCCTTTATGTCGACTAAACGTGTTTAAACAAGTTCAGTTGAAAGGTCACAGAGCAGTTTTCTAGTGTCAAGAAGCGACAACGAGAGAAATCAGTCATACTCCCAACGTGTTTTCCTTTCTCTAGTTTGAATTAAGAGCTGCAAATCTTTGAGACGGTCCATCATTTTCGCACCCACCGTTACTTGGACAGGTCTCTTGATGGAAAGCAAGTCTGTTGATGACATTTGCTACTTGCTGGAGGAGAGGGGGGCTTCCAGACACAGTCATAGACAGTTTTAAAGGTAAAATTATATCTTGTATTGAACATTTCACTACATCATCTTGCAAATTTTAATGGTGTATGATAGAGAATGGTGACGCTATTGTCCTTGGTCTGGCATCATGTCCAGGTCCAGACTGGCTGAAGGAAATCATTCCTAAAGTTGGACAGAGATTTAAAGTTCATAAGCTCTTGAGTTCTTTGTGTGCAGGCACTGAATTGCAAGTTGGTTTAGCTAGATGGTTAGGAAATTATATACATGTGATTGCTAGCTTTATTTTGTGCCTTTTTCCCCCTATACATTTTTAGTGTGGTGTTCAAGACCCAATCTTATTTTCCCCAGCATCATCAAGTGGGAATGAAACTCCATTCAGTCCTACCCCATCTACTTCTTCTAAGGTAACACTGTTACAATTAGGCCTCAGGTGCTGTCATGCACTTCACTGCTTTTTTAAGGTCACCTACATACTTTATTAAAATGTTGTGTGCACCTGTATGTTAGGTGAGTACTACTCCTACAACCTCAGTGGCTAGGTCAGTTACACCAAAGACAACACCAAGTCTGCCATCAAAGGTGAATAGTACACTTGTGGGTGCCATCTTGCTTTACTTATCAAATCAATCTAACAATTAGAGCTCATGATTAGGCTGCATGTGTTCACACATATTTTTTCACTTAGATTCCAAACCCTTTTCCAATTCCGAAGTTTCGGCCAAACACTGAGACCAATTTTGCAAATAAGAAAATGACTGACAGTGATAGGAAATATGTTGTTCAGACAGTGCTAATGACATGCATGCAAAGGCTGTCTATGAAGCACTGTTATTGTTGCCAAAGCACTGATTAATAAGTTTCCATTTTTAAAGGAGGACAATTGAGATGAAGGAGACGGGTAAGCTGTATCAGCAAAATTGTACCTACATGTATGTGACATTAATGTAATTAATACCTTGTAGCATTCCTGGAAGTGGTTTATTTATTACCAGTGCCAGAATGTAAATCGTTCCTCAACTAAGGAGTCCAGTGCAAAGCGACCAAGGCTCTCCAGTGAGGATCAAACCATCCACCTCTACCCTCCTACTGAAGGCGAAGATGAAGTATCACATGGTTGTAATATTGAATTGTTGGGAGCAGAATGGGCAAAACAAAAAACCGAGAGCAGAGGTTGTTAAGGAACTCCTGACACACACTATTCCCAATCGCTTTGATGCGTATGTTAACAAGCACAAACTACCTTCGCTTCTAGAGTATCTGGCTGAGTTCCCCATGTTGAAGAAGGCGAATTATGTATGATGGACACCCACATATGCCTATTATTTCATTATTCCTGTTTTTCAGGCTTCACTGGAGTTTGCGTTGTGCTGCAAGAAGGATAATCTGCGCCAGAAGTTTTAGGAAACATTTTTTCTGTGGTCTAGAGCTATAATAACTTACTGCAAGGAAACACTGGTCAGAAGTGCTTTGCAGATTGAAACAGCAGGATGGAATGAGGACCTAGGTGTCGGTAAGTAAATAGCTACCTTGCCATCAATGTCACCTGATTACATGCTATGATGATGGTGATCTTTCTAAGTATGTATTTTTTTAATATAGGAGTGTGCTTTTACGGCCCTTCATTGTTTTGCTCTGACAATTGGCTCACTAAAAACAAAGAAACTTGGATCCAGCATACCTTATGTACTTAAAATTTTTAATGTAAGTACATGTGTGTATGCACGCACTGATGGTGTGTTGGCTTATTTATAGCGTACATCACAGTTATAATAGTTATTGATTAGAATGTGCACACACACAGACATTATTTAACCTATAAAATGCTTTTTATTATATGATGTAGCATGAAACACCACCCAATGAAGCAGTGGAAACAGGAAATGGGCAGCCATACATTGCCCTCTTCTCTATTGACGATGACACAGATGAGGAGACACTTAAGCAGTACTTCATTGTAGTTGAAGCCCAGTTGATGATGGAGACAAACGTTTATTTACATCATGGGACAGTCTAGAGACTATGATAAACGAGAAGGGTTAAAGATATTGTTTCATGAAGATGCAATAACCAATGATAGAAATAACCTGACTGCAAAGTTGTTCCTGATCAATCAGAATAATAAAAGTGCTTTTATACTCGACCATATTTAGCAATCTTGCCTGAAATACAAAATTTGCAAGTTTTTCACAAGGCAGCAGACATGGAAACAGGAGCATGGAACCACCTAACAGCTAAGCAGTGATATTAATAAACAATTACGTCATTGCAAAACTGGTTTAATGTTGATAAGATATACAATAAATTCATGGTCATTCCTCTTTCTTACACCCAGGGTGGTGAAGTTAAGTCTGATCCGGATACACTTCACCACATACATATGCCAACTCTTGGGAATATGGCCTACTAAGAGACAAATACTTGATAGTGGCTTACCTGGGAGTAAGGCTTGCTTGGAACAACCAACTGATAAGGGCTGGGCACTTTAACCTGGGAGTTATGGATGCTGAGAGACACACAAGTGATAGTAAGTTGCTGATGGTGTGTCTGCCACCATTTCAACACCCTAGTCTATTATACCTAGGTAGCCACTGCTATAGGCTAAATAGAGATTGCCTTTTTATTACCCATTTAAAGCCACTATGGGCTAATTTTCACGCCATGTTGTGTGCATCTGTATTTCTTTCCCCTCCCACTTCACCCCTGGTGCAGCTGGTATGAGAGGACAATGATAATCACAGTGGACCTATACCCCCAAATAAAATTAACAGCAAACTGGGAGTAGCCATTCTGACAATGGAAACTGCTTTACCAAAACGAATATGCCCACCTCACTTAGCTACAGTGCTCTCAATGGCCTGGGAGGTGACTTCCTTCTTGTACCCAGGTCAGTGAAGTACCGAAGTTATTCACAGTTCTGGGTTTGACAGCAAAACAGGGAATAAAGTCAGGTAGGGACAGATTGCACCACTGACACTCACATGTGCTTACCGAATGAAAAGCACTAAAGTGCAAACGCTCGGCGCAACACAAGACGGCAAGGCGTGCTAGAGGGTGTGGCTATGTGAGACTAGCAGTAACATCAGGAGCAGTAACTGAGCTAGTACAGAAGCTTAAAAATTGTACGCAATGTTAGAACAGCTCAAGGAGCAGTAAAACGAGCATCGTGTGACGCTGGGCAGTGTCTAAAGCGCTGCGCCAGCCAACACTATGCTCGTTTGTTCCTTGCCAGTGCGTATTCCACGATACGAAAACATTAAAGGCATATGTTGCAAGCAGCACAGAGATCTCCGCAGCGGAACGTTATATTACCTGATGATTTTTTATAGCAGAGAGAGAATAAACAACACGTACTAATCGACGACCTAGCAAACCTGCACATGCGTGTATTCCATGTGGTCTCAAGACCACACCTACGTGCCTAAGCGCGTTACCGATTAAAAATGGCTGGCTTTATTCGCTGACTCAGAAGGTTAGTATGCAGATCTTCGAAGTTAAGCGTTTTCAGCCAACGCCACACGATAAAAATGAAGATTATAATCCGGTGAGTCGCTGATAGCATTTTCAGAGCTAAACAAGCTTCGTAGAGTGAGCTGAAGCCGTGAAAGACACACACACACACACACACACACACACACACAGCAGCAGCACTACTGTAACCCTCAGGCACTTATCGCCGCACCAAGGGTTAATAATGTGCTCATAGATGACCTAAGGTTGCTTGGGGTAGCCTGGTGTCCTAGCCCTTCCATTTTTGAGCATGCTCGAGACAGTGAATAAAGGTTCTAGTAAATGTGTATTGCGCTGATCCTGGAAATCAATAACATCGCATAGTTGCAAAATAAGTGGAAGAATGTGTTTAGCGTAAATAAAAGCGAAATGAAACTATATTTTTGTCAAATATGTGCATGCAGTATTGTCAACGATGTGTGTCTTAGGGTATTAACATTATATGCCCACCCAAGAAATGATTTGGTCATTTTACGAAATTTTTTTGTTTACTTTTTTGTTTATTAGTAAACATGTTGTTTACAAACATAACACTACCAATTAGACTCACATATGAACTGCTATCTACACACTAAATTTCATAAGCTGAGGTTTCTATAGTTTCGGAGGATTTTAATTGCTGTTTATTTGTCAACAAAGTTGTTTACAAATATTTTTTCACAACAACGTTCATTCAAATAACACTATTTACACACTGAATTCGTAAATATCAGTATATGCGTAATCTAATGAAAATTAATAACATCTTTGCGCAAGGAAATTTAACAGTACCATGAGATACATTGATGACCTCTTGGTATAGAATAATACAACCTTTGATGATTCGATATGAAGTATTTATCTGCCTGAACTAGAGCTCAAGAAAACAATGGAGAGCCCGAGACACTTTCTTACCTAAACATATTTATTACGGTAGAGAATTGGAAATATTCCACTAACCTATATGATAAGAGGGACAGTTTCAACTTTAGTATCGTTAATTAAAACTCTTTAGGGCCGAAGTAATTTTTATGCGCTCGATTCCGCCCGTTACGTTCGCATTACGCGTAACGCTATGCGCATGCGTCATACGCGCGCGCATTTACGCACACGTGTTAGGAAGAATATGGTGTCTCTCTTGGATCTGTGTAGGTAAGGGCATGCTTAAAAAATAAAAGAAAGACTTTTTAACACAAAGTAAGGCATTATAAGAGCTTATATGTACTCTAGAGTCCATGTTATCAGCCTATTAGCCAGCACAATCGTGCTGTTTACCATCGGGCACCACGGGGAGGTAGACTGATCTTGCCTGACAAGACAGGACAAACTAGACAAACATTACAAAACTAATGCTGTACACACAATGTGCAAAACGGTGCACATAACATTGAACATAGTCACATCACATGTGATTGACTAATCACAACAAAATTACACAAATCTGTGAAGAGAGTGTAGTGCGTAGGAGAGCAACGAGTGTTGGAAGAGGAGAGTGCATAGGGAGGAAAGGAAGGGAATTGGGGCAGTCATAGACAAGTGCAATAAATAGTAGAGAGTATATAGACCAGTAACAAAGATGGAGAGGAGTAAAACAGACAAACAATAACGTGAGGATAGAAACAAACAACAAAAAGGTAAGTGCAGGGAGTTAGATCAGAAGGGAGAGACATGAAAACACGTGAGGATAGAAACAAACAACAAAAAGGTAAGTGCAGGGAGTTAGATCAGAAGGGAGAGACATGAAAACACAGCTATATAGATAACACACTAAACACAAAGAGAAGACACAAGCATATACTTACACACATGAAACATAAAAAGGGGGAATAAGGGAAGACATAAGCATACACGTAAACACATAAAACAACGAAGGAAGGGAACAAACAAGGCGTGACTCAAACAGAAGTGAGGAATAGAACAATACTGAGAGCATGACAAGAATGACTAAGGACACTGAATAAATAATTGACATGTTACAATACAAGCTGATGCCAGAGTCTGAACCATCATCTAGTCCAGTCAAGCAGAGGGGTGGGTTCTCAGGACAAACTCCACACTGCCACACTGTGTCTTTCCTCCTGGGGGATCTCTAACATCAGAGCAGTAGATGCACCTCAGTCTCTTTCCTTTTTCCAGGTGGGAGGGGTAGTGGAAGTTGTCCTGAGGATGTGGAACCCGAGAAGATGATCTCTGAGGGGTTCGTGAGGGACGGCCAATCGCTTTCCAGGTGTTGTACGAGCCAACAAGTTGGTTGGCTAGCTCGTCTCGGAAAGCTTTGAGATGATGCAGGCTCAGGCACATTGAGGTGGACGAAAATGTTGATAAAATAAAACTGTTGACAATGGTTATATCAACTAAAAACCAAAAAATTTACTTGTAGTTCTTTCGACACTTGGTTCTGATGCGGTAGTACCGATCTCCCTTATCCACACCCGCCATGTACCGGTTGTATAGCACTACTGCCTCAGGGCACTGCACAGAGAGTTTAGTGCCGTCTTTCTGTCTTTTCTGTGCAGTGTGTGTGACATCTGCCTGGGCGAGTGTGGAGAGCATGGTGACTGGCTTCTTGTCCATCCAGACAGTTGCCACAAGTTCTCCTCTCTGGCAGAACAGGTGCTCCCCCCTCTCTAGACGCACCTGTCTGAGTGTCTCTGGAAACTCTTTCCGAGTAGGACAGGCTGTTCCACAGCCGTAGAGGTCATTGGCCCATAGAGTGTCCAGAAGGTGGCGAGTGGTGAAGTAGTTGTCACAGAAGATCTGATAATTGCCACCGTTTAGACACTCTGTGAGATTCAGGACCACTCTCTCCCTTAGTCCATACTCAGTGGACTGCTTCTGTTCCTCCTCAGATGAGGCTCGGCCAGTGAAGACATTGAAGTCACAGAAATATCCAGTTGCTGAGTCCACCCTCACCCACACCTTGAACCCCCTCTTCACTGGCTTGTCCCGCATGAACTGTTTCATTGATTACCTGCCTGTAAGATTAATGTGTATTACAATTATTACACATAATACCAATGTATGTGAAATAATGCAGATGAGTTTGAACCCTGTCTATAATTATGTATGTATTGGTCTAACATGTATACATAGTTGCCAACCGTCCAGAAATGGCCGGGACAGTCCCGGAATTTTAGGTAATGTCCCAGTGGTGTCCCGGACGTGCTGATGTCCCGGAATCTGCTGCGCGAGTACTGAGAATCATGCATATTAGCACCAGATGCTCCGCTTTTTCGACCAGCGGAGGTATATATCATGGCTCAACGCCTTTTAGCAGTATATCACATGGTGAATGATGCTAAAGAGACTGATCCGCAGCGAAAAACCTGCGAGCGACGCTGTGAAATGCATGGATGTGGGGCGTGGCACAACCCTCAAAACTATACTATGTGGGTGTGGCTACGCAATTTTGAGGGGGCATGGTTATAACGGTCGCGATGTCCCGGAAGGAAGTACAGCAAAGTTGGCATCTATGTGTACAGAGCTACTACTTATAAACATATATACACCTCTCTTACCTTTGAAGAGGAAAATTGCCTGGTCGATGGAGTTCTGAGGGTAGGGGTTGAAGTTTTCCAGACATTTCCATTTCATCGTGTTGATGATTGGGAGGATTTTCTGGAAACAGTGGTACCCTGGGTCACCCCTCAAAGGCAGGTCATTGTTGTTGACGAAGTGAAGATATCTAGTGATCACTTCGAAGTGATCTCTTGTGATCCTGGAGGAGATAAAGATGTTCCTGAATCTCTAGACGTGGGTACCTTGGGTACTGTCGGTCTCACAGGAGTTGTGCAGGGTGAAACTCTTATAAGCGTGGCTATTAGAGTCCACCCTAACAAATATGCAAGTTCACAGATATACACTGTATACACACACTTATATATAACATACTCAGACTGCATGCAAGCTACAACACTTTCAGTGTACATAAACCTGTATTTATAGTCTTTACTAGATACAGTCAAAGCATTGTAGAGGGACTACTTATCTCAAAGTGCTATCACATTTATTTGAAAGTGATAGCTTAACGTAGCAGCTTTAGTCCCTAAATCAGAGAGAGGCAACCTTCTTTGTTCTCTATGGACACTACTATAACATATATACATTGGTGCCTACACACTATATACTGGCGTATAGTTTACCTCCCGTTTTATATCGCTGACATAACTTTCTCCTGGTCCGTCGGACTGAGCACTGTCTCCTGTGTATCAGTGGTTGTCATTACCAGCAATTGCAGGCTATTCGCGGACATCATGTAAATCATGTAAATTCCATGTTTCTCGAATATCACCATAGAAACAGTTTCTTTTTCTTTTAGGAAACACTTTCTTCAAGATCTCCACCCCTTCGGCAATGCTTTCTCAGGCTTGAGCGCTGCAGAACGTGTGATGGCTGCCTAACCACACCCTTGAGGCAAAACTCTGCCCCACCATTAGCAGCCGTATCTTCCTGCCAACGCCTAAGCTAGATTTCTTTGACAACCATGGTTTTGCAACCATACTTCTTACCTATGATTTGCTATAAACAAACACAGTTTCAGTGACACATTTTTTTAAAGAAATACAGGCACTTGAGCTAACGGCGAACGCGCTCAATCTCTATAAACTCAACATCTAGAGATCTTCAAGCTACCACAAGCCGTCTAACTATTAGTAGACTTATTGACTTATTGAGCTGTTCCTCCTCTGCTAAACACAGTAAGACACCTACTAGCAGTGTAGGCCAGACTTCGACGTTGGCTAGAGAGCATCAACCCAAAGCTATACGCGACGATCGAGAGCTGTTCGACCGCTGACCGAAATGGGTGTATCAAACTTTGGCTTCTCGCTGACTTTGCTCGACATCTTCCAAGTTAAAGCCTTACAGTACATCCTTAGACTCTCTATCACGTTCAAACTGATGTCTGGGTATGTTTCTATGCAAAACCTTGCTGTATTCATGAACTTTCCAGGAAGTCTTGTCTAACGCTCACTGATAAACCCTATTTTCAATGGCATTTGGCCGCTAAACTTTCTATTATGACCTCCTATTTTTGCCTCCAGTGAAAATATTTACGCTTCTACTTCCTATTTTTGAATGGGGAGCAGTAAAAATTCTCTGAGAAAAAGTCCAAAAAGTACTTTTGAAAGATTGAGTTTTATCATTCTTGAGAAAATTGTACACGTATAAACGAGGCAGGAACATCTTGTGGAAAAGTACAGTTGGCCGCTGGCAGGGGCACCAGATATGGTTACCAGCACTCACTATCAATAGAGTATAGATCAGAGAAGACTTCTGAGGATGGGGAGCTCAAAAAAGTTTTCTTGGTCTTTAGATATTATACATGAAACTGTTTCATTTACAAATTGCTCTTTGTGAAATTCTCCATATATATCACTAATATATATTATTTCAACACTCTCCACTAGCATCTGTTGCCTATAAAAGCAGCTGGTTTTAAAATCACCTCATATTGGAATTTGAGCAAGCCACAGGCTACTGTATGCCATACCTGTTCTGTGTTACCTTTGCCTGGCAATAGCAGTGAAAAGGCAAACGAAGAGGTACCCTAGATGCAGACTAACTTGTATGATTGGCCATTATACACACATTCTGTTTATACTGTTACACAAGACTGGTTTCGTAAACAGCTTTGGACAGTCGGTACTACAACTCATTAAAAGGCAGTTCAAATTGGTGGTCAGTGTTACCCATTGCTGAAGATGGCTTTGCTCTTCACAAGAGCACCTTTCAGGATGATCTTTGTCTGAAATATGGGTGGCGTCCTCCCAACCTACCACAGCAATGCACATGTAGCAAGCAATTCTTAGTTTAACACGCTCTTAGCTATCCTTATGGTGGATTTCCTACCATTCGTCATAATGAACTTTGTGAAATTACAGCAGAGTTGATGACTGAAGTGTGCCAAATGTTAGCGCTGAGCCAACACTACAGCCAATTACAGATGAATGTCTCATTCACCAGACGGCTAACAGGGAGAATGGAGCGAGACTGAACGTGGCTACAGACAGTTTCTGGGGTAATAACAGGCAATGCGCATTTTTTTGACCTAAGGGTATTCAATCCTTTCACACAGAGCTATCAGAACACCTCATTGACTGCTTGTTACCACAAGAATGAGCAAGAGAAGAAGCGAGCTTGCGACCAACGCGTTCGAGAAATCGAGCATGGATCATTCTCTCCTCTGGTATTCTCAGCCACTGGCGGTTTGGGTAGCATAACCACTGTCGTGTACAAACGATTGGCTTCAATGATCTCTGAAAAACAAGGAAAGCCATATAGCCAGGTCATCCAGCTAATTCGAAATCGTTTAAACTTCTTACTCTTGCAATCTGCCAAGTGTCTTCATGGAACAAGATCGTCACGACACCACCCGACGGCAGAATTTCACTGAACTGCGATTACATACTCAAGTCTCTTTCAATACTCTTGTTTTTAACTCTGTATTGTAATATTGACATTTTCATTTATTCATTTCTTGTGTAGATATTTATTGTTCTTGAACCAAAAAAAACAAACCAAAAAAAACTGCATATGGCAAGCCTACAGGTCATGAAATACATCAGTTTCTACTATACATTCAAAGTTTCCACTGACATTGGTTACGCACGGCAAGACGGAAAGTGGGTGACCCTGTACAACTCCCTGTTTATCGTCCTTAATGAGGTAGGTCAGGTGTTGGTATGGCAGTTCACGCCTTCAACATCGTTACAAGATGTAACTCCCTTACTAACAGACCTACCTTCGAGGCTAGATCCCACAGACACTTCCCTGCTACGAGTTTACGTTGACAACTGCTGTCAAGTAGAACGCAAAGTAAAAGTAAATACAGCAGTCAAGCTGGATCTGCTTCATGCAGTGCAGAGAAGAACTAATCACATTCCTAAAAGACATCCATATTCTATGCAATGCAAAAATCACTTGAAATTAGTTTTCTGGTCACTGAAAGACATTGGAAAGAAGAGAAAAAAAGATAATCCGAAACCTCCCATTATGTTGGAGTCATTGGAGACATTTCAGAGAAAGTGGCAAGACTGTGATTACAATGGGTGGAAACGTTTTAATGCAAAGTGTCTGCAAAAGATGTTCACATAAACAATGTCTATTATATATTCCACTGGGCTATGGCACGAACAGAAGTGAATTGCTTTATCATCACATCCACCCTCACTTTTACAACAAGAGACAGATTGGTCTTCCACTTGCAATGGCTCTTTTAACACTTTTGTTTTTCCAGTACAACTGCCACATCCAGCAATTGATCACAAATATTTTGCTGCATTCCATTATATTATGGAAACACAGATATTCTGTGACGGTCGGCAATAGGACTGAGGGCAGCACCAGTAAATCTGTCACTGATGTCTTGGCCGATGAAGGAATGATCAGTTCGTCGTGTCTGCATGTTGAGTCTGTCAACATGGAAATACCTGCTTCTACACTTGGACTAATAAGTTTACAGATCATGAGTGCAGTATGCGTCGATGCCATTAATCTTACCAAAGTCACCAGGGCGATTAAAGACATTCTTCATGAATCTCCCATGTTTGATTACAGATTTCTGTCTTTATGTTCATCAGTTGCCGGGGTTTTTTATGACCAAATCAGATGTGTACACGGAACATGTGAAGCGTCCCGACATCATTCAAGCGTGTGGAATGAGCAGGCATAAAATGAAAGGGGATGGTAACTGTTGCATCTACTCTGTTGGATTTACTCTTGCATCTAGTGCCAACAAAATAACAACAGTCAATCCCGAATTCTTCAAAGGAATTAATCTTGACCCTGCATCAGACCTGAGTAATATAGCTCTCACTTTGAGACACTTGACTGTAAATGAATGGCAAACCAAATCCACAGGAGTACGAAGGATTCTGTTTAACATGTCAAATAGGCATTGTTGCTGAGGCTGACAAGTACAAACACAACAGTATATTTCTGGGAGAACCTGGTAAAACAATCTTAATGAGTCTGTGTAATGCACTGGGTCTACCTATTATTGCACTGTCATCTGCAGTTAATCATCCCTTAATCAATTTGATGCCCAGAAAGATGATGATTGCAGTACCTCTTTATGTTGCATACAATCAATTTGGTATAGGGCACTATGTTGTCGTCGTAATCACGGATGAAAAGCAGGTTCAAGATTATGACATGCTGGCAAAACCCGAAGAAACAAAGAGTACGTGTGGTGCCAATGATAAATCAGACAATCCTCATTGTAAGCCTCTTCTTGTGGAATGCTCTGCAGGTGCAGAAATTGTAGAAACCCATTTGGTCATAAAAGTGACGTTGAAGGTAGAAGAAAGTGCCTAAAGCATACATGGCAATATGATGTTCCAAAAGTGTAACATTTTTATCAGAGTTGATGATGAATGTCCCGATGGGTCCTCATACAGACTTAGAATTCTTTTTACTTGAGTGTTCTCTCAAACACTGCATTACTGAAGGGATTGAAACAACAGCACAAAATATTGATATCATCTACAACACTGTAATTAGCCAACCAAACACTGAACCAGATTGTCTTCAGTTGTCAGAGAAATAGAAAGATTCCTCCGAGAAAACGATCACTTGCTCCTTGTCTACAAAGAAATATGTTGCTCACAATTGAGTACACAAAACAAACACTAAAGACTAAGATCAGTACACCTCAACACCAATGAAATAACAAATCTGTTTACATTTGTTTTGTCGTCACCACTATATTATATTATCACTGACACATCGTAACATTAATGCTCATTTAATTTTATTTCAAAACATTAAACTCCGCCCACTTTAGTGGGTGCGTGGCCGATGGCAGTATTGCTATGGCATGATTGAGTTTATTATTATTATCATTAGTAGGGTCAAGGAGATCCTGATACTCCATGTAATAGAAAAGCCGGTAGTATAGATGTGCCACTGCATAATGTAGGTCACGCCAGAGCCTTTCTATTCTCTGATTATGCACTGAATTTCCAGTTATCATACTTCTCCTCTCTGCACTGCGCTGCTGTATCATGTATTCAGCTACCCTATAGTTTACAAGACCTTGGTCAGAGCGTACTCTCGATGGTAATCCATACTGACAAATAGCCTCCATAAACAGTGAAAATACTGTAGATGACTCATTAGTTGAGCACCCCAAGTACACAACCATGCGGCTATAACCGTTGAATCCACAATGAGTGATGAATCTCCAGCGGGACAATTTATTGTGACCATCTGCATGAAAATAATAAAGATAATATATTTTGGGTTAGAATAACTGGTGTGGCTATAATAATAAATTTAGTGCAAGTAGAACACTTCAATACATCCATTATACTGCTATTCTCCCTCAAAAAATTGCATAAAACCTAGTAAATCTAACCAATGTGCCAGAGTGAATTCGGCCCTGAAACTGAGTAGGATCATCGTGCAGTTAATCCCCCTGGCCAACATAGGTGTTAAGGGGATCTGTTTGTCTAATAGCTTGACAAACGCAATCCTGGGTAACTCTATAGCCCATTGCACGAAATCTTCAGATAACCATGCTTTCACCAATGTTTGGGAATCGGCGTCGCATGTCACGAACATGACATGTAATCGTGAGAGTCTCATCTGACTCATCACTCAGCATGCCAAATTCAACTCGTCTGTGATAAACAGTCATTCTTGAAACTCCAAGAAGTGTAGATATTTGGGTCCATGTGAAGGATAGTGAGGACAAGTACTCTAGCTGATGCCTTGAAATATCGAAAGATGGCCGACCCCTTCTTCCAGGTTGGTGGATGACTGGTACATGGTATGCTGTTGACTCATTGCGTTGGTATATTTGGTCAATGTATGTCTCCCAGTGCCCAACGAGCTCTTGCACCAAACTAGCAAGTTCAGAAAGATCTCGCACATATCGTGCAACAACAGCACCGTCGGCCCCAGTAAAGAGTGTGGCATTTTCTAGCTGTTCTTTAACTTCTGATACAGCCTTAGCACAGATTGACAGCCTCTCAATAGCAAGGTGGGAGTAGTTCTCATTCGCAGACCCAAATTCCCTCATAATCGACCTCAGCATTCCTGAAATTTCATGAAAGGAAAAGTTGGTGATGCTTACTGGTGTACGGGAAACAGTTATTACGTATGGATTATAAGAGGCCTAGCTAACCTGCGATTTCGTGTTATTTACCATGGAAAATAGTTATTATGTATGGATTTCCTGAGGTAGAAACTAACAATAAAGGTCTACCTAGCTTTACAGGTGTTAAGGCTAATCCAAGAAACAATACCAGTTATCTTTGGACTACTTTTACCAACTGGCAACTTTCTCCATCCGATAATGGCTGATCTTCATAAGGTGATGGAGGAGAACTCTCCATTCAGAGAATCTTCTATTGATAGCCATACAACAATCTTCTATTAGTAGACAAACATTGTGAACAGGGATGATATCCTGAGCTATTTTCCAGGCCTACCACGTATCAGAAACAGAAGTAAGGATGAAAATCAAAATCTCAGCTATGCACAAAGGGATACACTGCTCATCCATTTGATAACACCAGGGGTATTCAAGATCATTGTCCTCATGGTATGGATGTACTTGCTACCTTGTGATTTTGAGTTCACTCTCTAATTCTTCAGGGATCTGTTATGGCTTTAAATACACCTTATTATAATACATTATATACAAGAGATTTCCTAAAGGTATATATTTCAACTTGTGGTGCTAACAATATTGATATCTCTTTGCCAGGTCCAAGTGTGCTAGTGTATGTCAATGACTGTAATTTGCATAATTATTGTCTAAGTTGTGAACCAAACTATTACTTAAAGACTCGCTTTCTTGTAGATAAGTTTCATTGGAGAAATCCTACTGGCTAATTACTAATTGAGTAAACACATGTAGTCAATATTGCCCTATTATATATACAGGGTGTAGTTGGGGATAAACATTTGTCTGTATCTACATCTTAACGCTATTAACTGCCAGGTAGTGGAACAAGGCAATTCATCTCCGAAGCAATTTTATGCAGCATTGCAAATTCTTTCTGAGGTATATGAACAAAGAAAGATCATGGTCTATGTTATATCTCTGTGTGTTATACCTTATGGTTCATTAAACAATGTATGATGTTACTTAAACTATAGATTACATCAAGTTCCTTATACTACAAGTAAATTAAAAATTCCTTGAATTGAATAATTTCCAATATAGGGATG
>JAODVQ020073335.1:0-17990 GCA_025400075.2 Phenganax stokvisi
GAAAGCTTTGCAATAATAAATATACATGGTGTATACCTCAAACGAATACTGATACAAGAATCGTATTAATTCTGCTTCGAAAACTCAACTCGGCTGTACGGAAAGGCGAGAATATGCATTTTATTTGAATATTTATAAGTAGTAATTTGTAAATTACTATTTTTCACTTGACTGCACTATAGTGCTACAATTGTGTATTATAGTTCTGTTTATATGGGGAGGCGGGACAGGACGTTTGCCGGGACGGGGCGATATGCATCCCACGTGTACATGATTGCTTTGTACGCGGGACGTTTTTTTTGCGGGAATAGCCGAGACGTATGAATTTGCAAAAAATTATAATATAAAATTGTCCCAGCAGACGGGACGGACCGACGGAGCGTTTATATGATGAAAAAAAAGTCTCGCTTCGGGCAGGATCCCAGTTGCTTCAACAGGAACCCCTAGGCGGTACGGTACGAAAAACGTCCCGCTTACATATAAACACAAGGCGAAAAATGAAACAGAAACATATTCATGCCGGGATGCTGTTCATCTTCCCGTCCCAGCAAACGTCCCGTCCAGCCTTCCATGTGAACAGGCCCTAAGTTTATACATTGCAGTTATAACCTTTCGGGGAAGCAAAACTTTTAAAGCTTATTGAAAACTGGGATCAGATGAGTACTTAAGTTTTACGTAATAACCTAATACTTATAGTTCTTAATAGTCTATATGCACAATGCATACTAAGTCGCTCTTCCATGCATATAATCATGCTGAAAATAAAAGTCTGCATTTTAGATATACCCCAAATATCACGAGATCTCTACACTATCCTCTGCACTGAGACTTTTGGAGCTTCTGTACACTTTTTTTGTTTGTTTGGATAGCGTACTATAGCTAAAAGCATTCACTTTTTCAGTCACTCTTCAAAAAATGTCTTGTGAGACTGAAATTTCAATGAAGTCGCGCTTCTTACTCTGTCGAAATCTACAAGCACTATCACAGTCAGGATTATAGGAATTCTGTGGGCGTTTATTTCACCTTTGCGCACTTTAGTCACTGTCATATATACTACATCACAGGTTAAGACCCATAAAAGTCTCAAATCATGCTACATTTCTTTGCTGTTTGCAAGAATCTCACAATTTTACTTGGCGGTTTTGAGAAATGTAGCCAAAACTCCGGGAAGTGCTATTGATTCCAAAACACAAAATTGTGAGATCACATCACTTTGCAACGTTTCAGGATTCTTTTCAGCTATTTACCGAAAGATCTTACTCTAGCATACACTGAGTCGAAGAATGGAGCTAGTCAAAGTTAGCTTTGCTCAGTAGCAATTGCTATTAAGGCGATTTGCTATACTGTCGGCATAAAGGTAAGAGGTTCCAACTACGTCACTACCGTAGTTATTCGGTTTTCATCCCACAGGAAAATGCAACTTCATTTTTTCAAACTTCGCTTGGCATAAAATGCATAACTATGATGATGACAAATCTACCACTCAATTTCAGCAGCTCACTTGGTCAAAATGTTACTGCCTTCTCATCATTCGATTCAACCATGTCTTTCTTTCGAGCTACGCAATGGCCAGTTTGATCCCGGCTCCATTTGCAATTTCACATGTTTTCCACTAGAGCCAAACTTTCCGAATTCATATAAGTACTCGGGTGCGTCTTTTATCGAAATAGCGTTGTTGAACTTGCTAATGCTCTATTCTCTACTAGAAGTCTAAATTTCGAAAGCACAACTTGATACTCAACTTTCGTGACTCAGTCTCTCATTATACCAACATAGCTGTATTTTGAAACACCATTTATTCCGCATTTATACTGAAGATTAGGACTTAACAGTTGGCATTAATTACTTACGTAGTGCTTGTATACTGTGCTTGGCATACAAGTGAACCGCCAAAGCAAAGTGCATGTTTACTCAGCTCAAATTTTGCGTTAATAGAGCTGTACAAATAAAGCACGCCTACAGTTTTCTCAACGAAAGAAATGGAAAGTTCTTGATAGATTTTTATTAACATAACTCAATTCCAATATTTTACCGCAAACATTGGCATTTTCTGCACAGCTGTACAAAAATATTTGAGCATAGTAACACAAAAAAGGTAATGGGCCTCCTACAGTTATTTACAATAATAATTACACTAAGCGATTCAGTGTCACAATGATGTATTATTGAAACGTTGATTTGTATACAGTACACTGTAAAATCATTAAAGGGGTGTATTTTACCATGAGTGATCCACGGACAGCAACAAGCTGGGAATGCTTTTTATTAATTGCGTAATGCCAATGTAGTATGCATTGCAGATCAAACCAGAGGCTCTGGATCAAATCAGTCGTGTTCACAACAGGAAAAAGGTTGAAAATCACGTGAAGGTACTCTAGCAATTTCGGGGAATTCTGGCATGAGCGGAAGTATAGAAATAAAAACCAATGTATGAATGCAAAGATCGCTGTGTTGATAATCAACCTTAAGAATTGTGCAGTTGCAAGAAGTTGAGCTTCAATATGATCACAGGTAAAGTGTATTATCAATATGATACGCTTAGGAGGATATTACGACTACACCTTAGCGTACCATCACAAATGGAGAGCAAAGTATATTCAACGACATCCGGCATAACACTTCTAAGCTGACGTTTCGTTATGTTGTCTAACTTGTAACTATCGCAGTAACAATTAAAAGTAAGAAACGCTATCAAATTATGATAAATCTTAGCTTACTGTGATTTAGTTGATACACTTAACAATGTCGGTCCGTCGACTAAAAAGTAGCAACACAGTTATATTCTTTCAAAGTGTTCCATTTGTTTCGTATTGACCAGTCCGTAGCTTCTGTTGCGAATGAATGGTTTCTTTCATCGTTAGTAATCCCTAGTTTCATTCGGATCTTTAAATTGTCCAACCGAAGCAGACATTTACTGAAGTACATTTAAATGAAGCTGGCTTCAAGTTGGATGTGCATGCCAGTTGGAAAGGTAACATGATATAATCAGTTAAAATGTAACGCTTGGTTCAAGTGTCACAATTTGGTCCAAAATAATTCGTCAAAGTGTGACGATTTTAAGCCGACTTAAAAGAGGTTTTTGAGTTTCTTAATTGGGAAACTTTAAAAAAGTAGATGGCAGAAGAAGATGAAGTCCATTCTGTAGCTCCTGCAAATGTCAAATTACTCAAACTCAACAATAAACTAATCGATTTAGAAACAAGCGGAAGTTTCAGTTCAAACACAATGAGTGGTGCTTGTACAAGTCACGCAACGTCTTGTAATTGCCAAGTAGAATTCAATAGGTTGCAATTGGAGGAAATGCAACACAGGGTGGTAGCTACTTGTTGTACACACGTAAATTAAAGATTGTCCAGGAATAGTAGAATTGGTATATTTGTGCTAGAACATGAGAGCAAATAGATCTACTTAACTACGATTACGCGTTCAGTTGACTAACTATGCCACCAGCGAACAACAGCCAATACTGTCAAACTTGAGTAGCTATTTTAGTTTACAGTTGTACCAAAACAGTAGCAATCAATCGAAGTAGCAGCAATTTGTAAACTCAGCAGTTGCAACAAGCACAAAGACATTTTTACTGCTTGATAGTCAACACTATACGCTAACTCTCACGCTATCTAATGGATTATGGACAACTTACGTTATTGATCACAGGCTGCCAGGGCCTTTTTCAGCTACCCTATCTAGGGTGGAGAGGGGGATTGCGCCTGCTCCTTATGTAATGCATATTTCCCCCAGCAAAATTTAAGGCTGTTACTTGTATACCAATAAAATTTAAATAACTACGCGTTCATTCAGTGCAATAAATGCACTTTTTTATTAAAGTATCTTGCGAACACATTTAAAAAACATGTAATACAAATATTTAAAATGAGAAAAAGGCCAAGGTCCTTAAATCCTCCATGGCTCAAATGCTGAATCTAAAAGTTTTGTAATTCATAAATCATATGGAAATATTGAATTAAAGGAGAATAAGTAATGGCAACGAAAGCCCCCGTTAATATCTTTGAAAATCTGAAAAAAAATTGTTTCTGCCCCCCCTACCTCCTCACCTCCTTGTAGAAGATGCTCAAGGAAGGCCCTGGCGGCTGCAATTTTCGTAATAAATGCTCGCTAAACATAATTATAGGAGGCCGCACGTTTCTTTGAAATGAAATGGAGCATAGGAACAGCCTTTCTCGAGAAGCAAAAGAGGCATGCTATCAATTTAAATATGAAAAGAAAATGTTAATTATCAATGTTATTGGTACTGACGTACGATTCACATACACTTTTTTCTCTTAAGAAGTTATCATCTTTTTTTCCCTGGTAAATGATTTGTGTATAAATTTATAACTAGTAGCTCGTTTCTTGTTTTTTTCTCGTAAACAATTGTTATTAGTACCAAGCCTACTATGAAAACAGAAGTAAGTTTTTGAGACTAGTGTAGTGAAATAAAGCTTTACAATACATTACAAAAATGCGTTTTATCTTGTTTTATTCTTCGCGACACATGAAATGAGGGACTGTCCAATTTTTGCTTCGAGCTTCCTCGCGTAATTCCACTTGAATGCGGCACCATTTTAGAGGTCGAATGAAAATACATACATTTTTTTCGTATTCCAATATCCCTCATGATCCCATAGTTGCTATTTTTTGTCCCTCTGAGATGGCGGTGTGAGCAAGTTGTAAGCTGTTTTAACTGTTTTGGCATCATGACGTTGAAGTGCATCAAATGCAACGTCAAAAGCAAGCCAGATAATTGTTACAAGAAACGTTTAATTTAATTGCATTGTCAATTTCTTACAGCCATTGTTTGTAGATAGAACTTTTAGGATGCTCACTTGGCATACTATAAGAAAAAACATGCTCCGAAAAGTAACATCTTGTAAACCCAATATATGAGTGTTTTAAAAACAAGACAACAAGTTTGAGGTGATATTTCGACGTTATTTCAAAGTCATTCTCAAACCAGAAGCATGGAGCATGTTTTTTTCTGTTCACCATCGTAGCATGGTTTTTCTTATATTTTCTTAAATTGTCTGCTGGTAAAGGTTTTTTTCACATGGCAGACGCTGCCTTGTCGCTTTTTATAAGTTTGAAAAAATCTGAAACTATAAAACTTGTGCAAAGTAGTGTAAAAACCCACGCATTAAAGACTCATCCCTCTTCTTCAATTTTGAAATTAGAGAACACGCCCAAGCGGCTAAATTTAATAGCGATTAAATTTTCAAAGGTGGCCCTGGATATTCATTTCACTTTGACGCAAACTGTGGTGACAATTCACCGATCATTATATCAGCATGTACAGTTGTTATCACGTTCGTGGTAGTGGTGCTTGCTATCTTCTTTGTCATCTCCAAACTTCGTCCATTGTACTCGTCGATCGTGCGTTTAATAAGTGGTAAGTGGAATATTCTATATGATAGCTTGTGGGTATGACCTAGCCTAATGTGTAAACACTGAAAATTTGCTACATTAAAAACAAGAAAGGAGCTCTGTAGCGTAATCGCAGGACAGACAAAAGATGTCTCTTCGATTGTTGATTCGATGTATACATGCATCAATCATTTCTGTGCTACAGTATTACTTACAAGAAATGAAACCCAAGCGCCAATCAAAGTCTCGTGCAAATTAGAACAGCTTCTGAGAATGTGGATTGGAACACAAATGACTGTCCAAGCTTTTGTATCAAATACAACAAACCCTTTTGTCATGGCTACGACTAAAAGCGCTTTCTATGCTTTGTAACGTACCTTACTAACCATACAAGTTTTCTCGCTTACTTGTTCGTACGTCTGCTTGCTTATTTGTTCGTTTGTCAGGTTACTTGCTCTTTTGCTTGTATGATGGCTTGTTTGTTTGCTATAGTGCTTGTTTAATATCCTGCACGCTTACGAAAGGAATACAGCCAATGAACAATTCGTGCACAATAAATTTTATTTTTGGTCTGGCAATCATCGCATGCATGCAATTTTATATGAACTACTGAAATTTGACACCATCTTTTCAGATTGGCGCCAAGCACCGAAACTGACTCCCGAAAATATTCAATTCCTCAAAGAAAACGTTTCTGTTCCCAGAATTATGACCGACTTGTTGTCTAAGCAAATTTTAACTGTAATGGAGAGAAACAGAATTGAAAATGACAGCAACAAAGTAACGGCATTGGTTCACATCTTAGTGACGAAAGACCACGAGACAGTTTGTGTTTTTAACGAATTGGTGGAAGAAATCTACCCTGGTTACAGGAGAGGAAAAGGTAGAAATCAATCTAACAATATTTTGTTGGCAACTGAGTAAAGTAGTCATAAATTAGTGATCAGCGGCCCATGAAAAAGAAAAATAGAGAATGACGAGCTGATTAAAAGACTGTCCTGCATCTATCAACTATATACTAAAATTCCATTAATTCCTTAAATCCTTAAATTTAACAAGCTCATCCATGCAATTAACATTTTACTCATGCAGATTGAATCATGCAGGTTGACGATGTATTTACGGCTTTATTGACCTATTCTGTTCATTTTATAATATACACATATACATAGAAAACAATTAGAAAACTATTGTAAATATTTACGCAATTCAGCTCTAGCTGCGAAGTAGCTATGTGTAAACTATCTATCTATCTATATATGTTTTACTATGAAACTTTATAGGCATGAGTGTGAAGCATAAAACTGCACTCCTCAATTGTCGTGGAAATATTGTGAAAGACCTTGAATCCAAAGAGATATGCTCCATGCTCTATTCTCGGGGAATATTGAATTACCAAGACAAGGAGTGGATAGAAGCTGCCAGTACCAGAGTACAGCAAGCTGAAAGACTTCTCGACATTCTTCCTGGAAAAGGTGATAATGCGTTTCTAAACTTGGTTGAAGTTATGAAGGAACATAATTCTTCTTTTCTTGGAGAAATGTTGCTGAAGGAATGCCAAAAATTTGGGAGAAATGATACTGGTGATAAAAAAAATGGTATGATGATACTTTTATTAGTTCTTAGTTCCTATCTCCAGACTTCAAAATACAACCATAAAAACCTTAACACTGTTCTGGCGGCCGAATGTAGCTAGTTTCGGAGTGAAAAGTCTTGAGTGAATTATTTCCTAAGTAGAGTAGTCTTCAGTAACATTTTTTACTTTTATATACAATTTACCTTTAATTAAGGATTCGAAAAGTGTTTAAATCTTCCATTTTGAGTTTATGAATTTCTTAATGTGATAAAGTTGTTAATGATGTGTTTTTTTGGTCTACCATAGAAAGGGAAAATGAAAAGCAGGCTGAGGTCCATCGTGGAAGAATAAAGATTGCTTTTCGAAATGCGTTTGATCATGCACGGGAACGCTTTTCTCGGAAATCACAAGTCTCCACTAATAAACCATCTCAAGCGCCAAGCAACGAAACGCCAAAGGCAAAAAAAAAGAATTCAGTTTTGAAAGGATCCAGCTCATTAAGTGGAAAAACAAATTCAGTTGTGCCAAAAAATAAGAGTGGAAATGAAGGTATAAGCTATCATTTTACTAGAAGAGCGTTTAAGTGCGCAAGTAATAACACAGCTGAAGTACCCCGATTCCGGAGTACGGGTACGGATACCGCCATTTTGTATTGTAATTTTTGCTGCCGCTGGCATTTTTACCCTTAATTTCTCACGTGTTTCGGGCCGGGGTAAACCAAGGTCTACTCGTAAACGACGCACGGGTAAATACCAAATACAAAACAGTAAGAAAGTGTAAGGACAGGAAACAGAATGAATCAAAGTAAGAACACTAAGAAACTACGCATCGCTTGGCTAGTAAAACTTTAAAAAAGGTCACTGTGTATTTTGGCGGACAATCGTTTAGTCAGCAATAAAACTAATACTTATGCTCAGGACACCTCTCTACAAGATGGACAACAAACTTATGCCCAAGATCGTTTACTCTTGAGAGGGCACGCTTTATTTATTCACCATACAGGTGCTTCAAGACAGTCTTACTTTATTCGTTTAAAACTGTACGCGTTAGTTTATTGCAGGGAATTTCTAGAAAATTTGATGGCCCGTTTTGGACTCTTCCCAGCCATTGAAACTTTTCAAAATACATAAAGCGCTGTAAAACTTCATCTTGACTAAGTTGACTTGCACGATGTAGGCATTTTAAATATACTATAGTATAGTGACATGAATTGCTTGATGATGTGCAATATATTCGAATATTATAGGTAGTCCAAGATCGCTCATGATAAACCAGAAAGGTTGGAATATTATTCATATTGGGACAAGAGTATCGACAGAACAACTGCATGCTGCGTTGAAGAATGTACTCTACAACGAGCCCGACCTCCATAATCCTGAAAAAGTACTCCAGGCAGGTGAAATCAACGATATCATATCTGAACTGGACTCGAACGATTTTTATAACTTCATGGAAGTACTTCGACAGGAAATACCGAATGTCCAAATAACGCAGTGCCCCTACTTATCTGAAAACGACTTGAAATAAGGCAGTAATTATTTCCATGACAAAATTGGTGGCTAGTCAGCACCAGAGCCCTTGCAGTTCTCAAACATCTAAGGTAGTTGCATTTGTTCATGTCTTTGCCATATGACTAATTTTCAGCTTGAAAACGTTGCTGTCTTCAATGCAATGTTTTCTAGCATTTTTGCCGCCTCTGCAAGACTTGATTTGTGCAAAGTGCAGAGAGCTCTGGCGAAAGTCTTCAGTTATGGTGGATTATAATACCAATGAACGGTCAGCAAGAATGCATTCTATTTAGACAAGACTTTCATTTTCAGTTGCCCTTCTGGATAACTACTTTTCAGTGGACTGAATTAAAATTGACTCACCTGTATCGCCAAATTTAGCCCGTACCAGAAAAAAAGCAACTTTTAAACCTGTTCATTGATTAACAGTATTACACAGTGCAGCCGCTTAAGCCAGGCAGGTGGAGAGAGTATTTTTAGACAAAGGCTGTAGCAGTGTGATACTTAATACGCATTTTAAGATATGTACACTCCGTCCACGAGGGCAAAGCGGCAGCAATGAAACTGAAGGTCTTTAGGCCAAGGTTGGACGTAAAACATTTCACGCGTCCAATGTACTGCAAAACGACTTAGACATCACATAAGTTTTTCTCAGAGCTGATTCGCATTGATTTGCGTTAGATCTGGCGCATGAAAAGTT
Source organism: Phenganax stokvisi (assembly GCA_025400075.2). Classification (NCBI taxonomy): domain Eukaryota; kingdom Metazoa; phylum Cnidaria; class Anthozoa; order Malacalcyonacea; family Clavulariidae; genus Phenganax; species Phenganax stokvisi. The sequence goes on from JAODVQ020073335.1 coordinate 9,146, forward strand.
TGACGTCTAACTCTGACCTTATATCCGAGGAATATTTTAAAACCTGAGGAAAACGATTAATGCGGATTTTTTGCCTTCCCAGTTCCCAACCAATCATTTCTTGTAAATACATAAATTATTGTTATCATAGTTACTCTTGTAAATAAGGTTTACTTTTATCACAGTGTTTCTTATTTATGTCACTGTTTTTGCAGTGATAAACTTGTGGTCCTATACCGTATGAGTGAGTGAATTCTTGATTTTATGACAGTCATGTCCATCAATTTGCTGCTGCAGCAAGCACCGTTCTAAAGCCCGCCGCCCACGAGAGCTGTTATCTGTGCTAATGGATTTGCTAGGCTGTTAGCTCACTATTGGGCTTGCAGTGGACGATACAATATGGCAGCAAGTTCAAATTTACATTGCATTGCTTTCTTCGCATTGCATTGCATTGCATTGCATTGCAGCATTGCATTGCTCCCTCATTTTACGAATGACAATACGCCATCGACGCAGGAGAGTTGCATGTCAAACGACTTGCACTTGTCTATACTGAGGGAAATCGAGCAAGAGGACCCCGAAGGCTTTCGACAATATGATCAATTTGACATACGCTCTTCCAGACAAATTTGTTGGCCGCCATATTGTTGTTGAAGTTCTCTCCTCGAGTGGAAAACTACGTGTTTCCATTGGCTGTTTTCTGCTAATAGCTAAGCATCTTGCTCACATCTTACGCCGACGCTGAGATTTTTACCTCGCAAGTCCAAAAAAATCAAACACGATAGATATTTTCCTCACGGCCTCGCGAAGTGAAATCCTCACGAAAAATATCCGCAGATGAGATCAATGTGCTGGTAGCCTTGCGAGGCCATTAGCTCAGCAACCAGCTCTTGTGCGCGGCGGGCTTAAGCCTTTTCGCCCTCTCCTGCATGCAAATACAAAATACATGTCAAAAATATGAAAATTTCGTTACTCAACTTTTGATTTTTCACTTGTAGCTTTTGATTTGTTTTAAAATATTCACGCTGTTTCACATTATCCGACTTAGACTAAGAGATTGTTTGATCAGGGAAATAGAGATTCAAATCTCAGTAAAATCTATTTGATTTGCAAAATTTGACTAACATGCCAAATTCAGTATTACTGTCAGTAACAGGACTTATTTCCAACTGGTAGTAACTGACGCACAATGAAGAGTCACGATATCTCTCAACTCAATGGTAAAAACATACGATGACCTTCGCAGTATATCTGATACAAAACATTCATATTATCTTGTAATGGTTCTTTTGCCAAGCATTAGCTAGTTTCAAAGTGTTATATTGCGGTTGCTGGGAGATATCGTGACTGTATGGTATAGTGAGGTGTACACAACCACAATAACAAAACTTGCCACATTTCGCCCACAATACCCATGCAGTGAACAAACTACCTTCTATGTTTTAATGGAGATATTGCTTTTAGAACAATAGAAATATATGATCTACTTTTTGCTTTCCGCTTATATTGTAAGGCCACAGCATGTGCTTAACTCATTGCATTGCTGACATAGTTTAAACTTAAAGAAACTGAATAGCAAGTGGATAATACACATCACTTGGTGAACATATTTTTTGTATGAATACGACTTTCAAAGCTCATGGCTCGTTTGAGTTGCCTCGTTTGGTCTGGGCTTGTAGTTTTTTGCGCTTTGTACATACTCCAAGCGTTGTCCTTGACAAGTTATATGGCCAGGAAAATTGATGAGGGAATGTGGGTTTTCGCTGCTGTATTCCTTCTACCGATAATATTCTTAGGTTGTTTGGGATGCTTACTTCCTTCAGTTATGCACGAGAAAGCTGTCCGCTACATTTGGATAGTATGGTTTTTATATTCCACCATATTAGTGATTGCTGTGGCCATCATATTCACGAAAGTCGTAACTGAATTGACAAGCTCTGAGACTTTCGGTCCGAACGTATTGAAAACTACCCTCTGTATTACGCCAGTTTTATTTATACTCCTACTTAATGTCACAATCGCACCATCGAATCGAAGATACATCGAAAGAGTTTCAGCTTCAACCGCTTTGGATTTGTTCGACAGTATCGAAATGCTTGCAATTATTTTGGAGCAGGAACAATTCAGAGAAGGTTCGTTCGTGCTTGAAAAGTCAATTGAGAATGCAATTATAGTATTTGTTTGCATTAGTCTCTTCATTTCACCGCTAGCTTTGTTTCAACATAAAGTCAGGTTTGGCGAAATTGGCGTACGAAAGAAGACACTGATAGTACGAACGGCAATTCAGATTTTATTGGTCAATTTGACATTTCTTGTAATGAGGTTTATTGTTTGGTTTCATTATGACTACAGTGCCTCAATATTCATCACTAAGAATATTATTTCCATAGTGATTAGTGCCATTGAGATCCTCTCTGTCTTTGGGCTCTGCAATTGTGGAGTGGACAGCAACGAGACTTTCAATGTCTGAGGACTGCTCAGGAAACTTTAGTAGACTCAATTGAACAATTTCAGTTTATATTAGCATACTGTATAGTTTCTATTGTTACGAAACACAGACTTTTCCGTCATAAACTGGTCTACATAGTCACATAACTTTCATAGTATGTAGCTACGATTTATGATTTGTGTATGCCACTCGCTGTCTGTGCGTAAACTGAGCAATGTCTTGTTTGTATGACTGGACAACGTCAGCTGGTAAGGAACAAAATTAAAATGATCCATTTATGCCATTTTTATCATGTAAAAATAGCTTATGCGCTAGTCTCAAGATGTCAGTCTTGGTCTGGGAATGTTTGATGCACCAACTTATATCTGCTCCAACTACTGATGTAAAATAAAAAGCGTGAGTGTTGGATTAAGTAAGTGTTTGTGTTTTACTTTGTGGCATCAATAATCGATGTAAAAAAAAATCCTGAAAAGGTACTAGGTCCTCGCAAAAACTAGAACAAATCGACAGCAAATGCTTAGTAACGCAATGTTGTTGTTTTCGCAGCGCTTGCTTTGTCAAAGTTCATATACAAGCACATTAAGTTGACAAACTTCCAAGTTGTCAAATGCATACCTATACTTTTGTCCTCTTGACTTAATATAAAAATATATCCGTGACCTAATTTTAACTATGTTAGTTTCAATTCTAACAAAAAGACTTCTTTTCAAAGATTCTCATACACGAGTGGAGCGATACAAAAATTTACACGACATCTGTCTTGGTGCAATCTTGACGCTGTTATTAGAATTAATTTTAGGTTTCCGAAAACCAGTATCTGTTGTGCAATCGTCTTTGCCACTGTAAGCAGAGGTGAAAGTACCCTCTTTTTGTTAGGAGGTGTTGGGTAGAATTGCCCTGTCAAAACTTATAATGCTCTGCGAGTTTAGTAGCGGTGCAAATGTATTTCAATAATGCACTCCCAGCAAATTCCAAGCATACACTGTTTCAAGTCTTTGCATAAACGTTACTGAACCATATGCAAAAGAAGAGGCTAAAATCACGATTTTGTTGCCTGCACGATTCTTCGATTGCCCTGCCAATCGATGCTTTCTCAATATTGGGGAGGTATCACACCCCCCGTACCCCCCCCTGCCTTGCGTTTCGTCCCTGACTGTAAGATTTCATGGTCGTATAGTTGGCTAAATGATACTTCTATCACCCATGGGGTTTCCTTTTTTAGCTTTTGAAACCGCAACTGTGAAAGAGGCTTCCGAATAATGCTCATTTTTAAAATAAACATAATGCGGAGCATTTTGTATGTTAGCTTATGCTAGGGAATCCAGTTTCTGCAAATTCATCCCTTCTCATGACAGTATTCATATAACGTTCTGCAAGTAATCAGGTATCTGCATGTTGTAGACCTTCACGCATGTCAACGTTTCACGATCAAACGCCTGCTACTTTTTTCGGGAAGTTTTGTTCTTAGAATAATTATTAAAGCTTCTTCTATACTTGCAGTAAGCTAAGACTCGAGCTAAGACTCAAGACTTTTTATGAAATGACATTTTAGATAATAGACGTAGGTGATGACCAATCACTTACGCACTACATGTTTAGGTTTATTACATTCATGGCATGTTGAGTTTCACAGCAACCAGATTACTCATATGCGCTGTGTAATTAAGTTGAGACAAATTGCTTCGTCATGTTATGTATTCAATGCCTTTAGGAATGTCGCAGTAAGAAACTCTTTTCATTTTTTTACCAGTATTGTTTGACATCATAATAGGTATACGGCACAAAGTTGGATGCCATTCGCGTCTACATAATGAATCGCCAGTCTAGCTACCTGTTTGTGATTCATGTTTGATTCAACGAAATGCAGGCTTTGATGGGCAAGTGTTATGAACTTGGGATTTAATATTACTAACGCTCACTTGATGAAAGTGTTCCTTCTTCAAATCAAGACAGACAATAATTATAGTCTGTATGCTTATCAAGAAACTTAACTGAATGATATGGCGACACAAGGCGGAAGACAAAAGAGTGTAGCGGACTTTCAAAAGGTAAGTACCAGATGTAAAGCTTTATATTGAAATGTTTTAGCAAAAGGTTGCAATTAGTAAACCATGAGCATTTGATTGAGAGTTTATCTCTCAAACAAACTTGACAAAACAGGTTAGGGTGGTGGTTTGATGTGTTAGAGCCCGGCGTTTGATGGCCACAGGTATTACTATATTTCTATATCTTTCAACTTTCACCCCTCTGTATCTGGAATAAATCTCTATTTACTTGCAAAATTCGATTCTTTTTGAACTGAAACTAAAGTTGCAAGTGCTATTAGTTACGCAATGTATATATACCGTGATAACATCCTATTTTTAACAGCATACTGATCCATATAATTAATTGGTCATATCGCATTGTACATCATTTCAGGTTTTGATCAATATATAAAAGCATCAAACAATTTTTTCATTTAATTGCACATTTTCCCAAACTCACAATGGCTGTAAAAACCATGCATTTGTCTGCTTGGCCAATAAACGGAAAAAATACCAAATGCTAGTGGTTCCAATTATGAACTTCCTAACTGCTCATGCGAATCGAGACTATAACAATTACTTTGATAACTGAATATAAACTTCCGCATTTTTGTGACTCCCACAAACATAATGACAGACATACATACGTGGACTGTGTCCATCCTGCGCAATGCAATACTGTACATCACATTGATGGTGGCCGTAAATCCGTTAACTACTATGCAAAACAGTGTGACATTTTAATTGTAACAGAGCATATCGTCGATTTTGAAAGCAAAAGAAGAAGACGCATTCAAGAGAAAAAGATTGGAACAACTGCTTTCTGAAACTGCCGTTTGTTTAAAAGGAATGGACGAGAAAGTGTTTTCAATAATTGATGAAGAATATCCAGGTGTTCTGAACATGTTCAGAAAACGCATTGAGCAGCTTCGGGAACGAGAATACTGCATTCTTTTTGCCGGTAATATAAATGGTGAAGGATAAAAGCCACTTAGTATGAATCTGATTTTGGATTAATTTGAAGAAAAAGGCCATGCTAATGTGTGGGTTGTAAATTTCTTCGAGACGGGAAAAAAAGTTCTTGCATAGTCTCACTTGGAGAAACTTATAACTACAATAAAGGGCCTAGTACGTCTTGTAAGAACTAGTTACATTAGAAATTAGAAAGTCATGTTATGCTATAGCGATTAACTTGGTTGATTTTAATTGGACAAAGACAACCATACTGTCTCTGGATCGAACTTTTATGTTCACTCGTTAATCGGTCAAATTGTTTATTCAATCATATGTCTTTCTAAAGCAAACTGCGAGCAGAATTGTAAATATGAACGTAGAGCAATAGTACGTCGATAGTTTCACGGTTTTGAGTGTAGCAACTCGACATATTTGAAAATTGTTAGTTGACTCTAAGTTATTATCACATCAATACCGGGAATCTAATAAGATGTAAATTGACTTTTTTAGGAGAGAGCAGCTCTGGTAAAAGTAGTTTAATAAATCTGCTACTTGGTGAAGATTTATTACCTTGTTCCACACTCAGCACCACATCAACTATATGTGAGATCAAGTACGGACTTCACCCAAAAATTGTCGCCTATTCCAATAAGACGAACTTAACAGAACCCACGTTGCCACCAAAAGTTGTGAAGTTACTAAATCCAGACACCTACGGTAAGAGCTATCAGAGTCAAATTGGTGAATATGTTAATCGGAAAAGAGATCGTGAAGAAGAATCTAATTATGAAAAGGTGGAGATATTTTGGCCACACACCTTGCTGCAGGTACAAGTTTATCAAAAAATTACTTGACTTGCCAAAGGCCTTTGGTCATCTTTTTGTTCTTACAATGTACTAACGTCTTCTGTGTATCTATTACTGAACAGATCGCAACAAGACATAATCACTCCGCTAAATGACGTATAAATAATTAAAATTAACTTGTGATATTTCTTTTAGAGTGTTATGATTATCGACAGTCCTGGCGTTGGTGAAAGCGATCAAATGGACCAAATATTGTTGAATTACCTTCCAAAGGCGTTTGCGTTTATTTATGTCATTAACTGTGCTAACGCTGGCGGTATACAAAAAGACAGGGTAGGTACAACACATTCTTCACTGCAGCTCTCTCGTAAAAGATTCATAAGACGACAGTATGCACACCATTTACGTCACCTAAGTAAAATCTAAAACTATCCAATACCTTTGCATTCTTGGGGTCCAAAAAGAAAGTATAATCGCGTAGCTCACCGTTATTTAATACAAAACGCAATCCGATGCCTTAGCCGTTTGAAACACAAGACAGAGGGACGATAAAAAAATTTTGATATGTCTCTAAAACAGTGTATTCTATTTTAAGTTTAGTTTGTTTGATGATAACTTTCCAACAAAATTGAAATTTGAAGTTTGTCATATCTCGAATTTCAAGATGCTAGTCTTCGGATTATATTTTATATAATTTATTTTAAATTTGTCCGCTGGCGTCTTCTCTGGGGAAGAAGAGGGTGTTTTATCGTCATTTATCATAAAAAAACAAGTAGCTACTAACACTTGCAAGTATTACGCCATGCGCATAGTGCCTATATGACTTCACAACAAAAACAATACATTTGGACTACAATGAAAGTGCTGGGAGAATAGATTGTATTTCCCTAATATGCTGTCAAAACACAACCCAAATAAAAAATATGAAAAACGGATGCAAAATTCTTAGTGAAGCACATAACTTTGAATAACCATGCGTTGCAATTATCATTAAAAACTTAATTGTGTTACAATCACTAACCTATAAGTAACCTGGACTGAGTGCTCCATTATGTTTTTGCTGGCGGAAAGTGTCTGCACCGTGCTGACGCAATATAGGTCCTGCTGCTCATGCGAAATTTGCTGACCTGCAGTAACAAAAGGCTCAGAACTCTGCTTCGTTTGAGATTATTAGTGGTGGGCGATACCAAGAATATCGATTTGATTATGCGATTACTTTTCGGACCAAGTATCGATGGTATCGACTACTCAAATGATTACTTATTGCATAATTCTTCGAATACGTCTTTTGTAACAGAAACATCGACATGTATCATGATTTCATTTGTTAGAGCTACAAATGCATCACGACTTGGTTTTAATACAAACAAGAGCAATGCATATTCGGAAATCGAGATACTATGACAATAAACAGTTTAATGTCTAACGCCGATACCTTACGAAAACTGTATGTTTTTATTGAGTAAAAGCATCATGTAAATGTTTTTCGGTTTGATTCCGTTTCTCTTTTTGCTGACCAATTTTCCAGCCTTTGCCGAGAAAAGCCTCTCAGATGGTACCGATGTTGCTGGCACTTCTCGAAATAGTTCCACACTGCACTTCGTAAAGGCTGCTGCAGATCTGCTGCAGTTGCGTTTTCAGACATATTGTCACTGTGGTGTTGTTTTCAATTTTTTCAGTTTCCTGTCACAATTCCTGTCATTCTTAACTCCGCAAATGCAAAAGATAGACTAGGCCCGCTTACGGATTTGGCGTAAGTCTGTGCACATAACAAAATAATGTGAATCTAGTACACTCGCAAAATGTGTAGAATTTTATTTATTTGAATATTCTGCAAAAGTAATCATTATATTTCGATACCACTCTGGTATCGATTACTTCCGGCTGTAGCCTGGTATCAAGCGATATCGATTACTCAGTAATCGGTAGTCGCCCACCAGATTATTGTGTTTGGAAATATTTTTCGGAAAATTCTTACATTTTAGGGCTTGGCAGATCATGTGTGCGACAGTTTAAATATCTCTGTGGTGACTGCTTGATGATAGGAACAAAATATTTGCAGGTCTGGACGTCAAGAAGGAGAAAAAGCTATAAAATTGCTCACGTTAGTAGCATTGAAATTGAGTGAACAAGTTGTGAAAATATAAGCAGTGAAAAAGAGCTTTAAAAGAAATATGTTCGCACACATAATGACTTATGTTTAATATGAAGTAGAAAGGCCTGTTTAACGGGAAATATATACGAAGTTACGGCTGAGGAACAAGCATTTTAACCGCTCAGTCATAAATTTTATATTCTAGATACTTTTATAATTCTTACGGCGCACGGTACAACTGCATAATACAACTTCTTGTACTCGTTATAAGCATATTTGGTGTTGAAAAACACATATTTATCATTTTACAAGACTTAAGAACCATCGCCAAGCAAATAATCCAAAGAAATAATCACAGAAAGACACTCAGTAATCTTTTTGCTGAACTTTTATTTGCCTGCAAACAAAAACAAGAGTCAGACTGCGGTAATTTTCATCGCCAGCTAGACCTATATGGCGTCAGCATAATGCAGACATATTTCATTGATTTCTATATAACTGGATTGCGCATCCCTATATGTCAGCAGTCAAAATT
>JAODVQ020073550.1:0-17976 GCA_025400075.2 Phenganax stokvisi
AACTACTTATGATATAGAATAGCCGGGATCTCGGTCGAGCCGAGTAACTCGTCTAGCCGGGTCACTCGCTTTAGTTTCAGCTGAAAGCTCATTAGACGAAGAATCGAAAATAAGTCGCTAGCTCGTGCGAAAGAAAAACGCTAGTGGAAAACAGGCTTTAAAAGCCCGTTTACGTGGGCGACATTTGCTGTTATTTTTCCCCTTAGCGTTCGTGATCCAATAGGTTGACTGGCGAGTGCATTGGTAAAATTGTTAGAGGAAGTATATTCGCGAGTATATTCAACACGACAAGAGTTGCAGCAAAAATCGCCTACCGTAAATGAGCCTCAAGGCATGCTAAGAACTAATTCGATGGTTCCCCTTTATCTACCAAAAGGTCAACTTCACACCATAAAAATGGTCTATATTATAAAACCAATGCAGTATAATTAATTATGCAACATGTAGTTTCCACCCTTAAGCAACTACAATTAATGTCCGTCCCATTAAGTCTACGTAAAAAATTGTAAGTAGGGAGATTTTGCATGTCTAACAATACCTTCAGTCAGTTTGAGGAACTAATTTTGAGGTACAAATTTTCTTACACCGTAAGGCGATATTTTTGGGTTTGTTTTGTGGAGGAAGAGAGAGAGAAGGCGTTAAGGAAGAAGTGCTAAATTTAGTATCAAAAAGTAATCGCTTTTAACTCTGTCTACACAATGACGCAACTTCACCACTAATCCTTGGAAGGAGTGAGCGGCGTTTGTTTGCGTAAACGTAATAGCAATCCTTCTTTGGGTTTTTTTACACAACACTTTTTAAACCGACAATGATCTTAAATTAAGTAACTTTTTGGGAGATAGTATGCGTCATGTATGGCAGTTAACGTGTCAACTATACTTAAAATATTAAAAGGAAATTGTAGCCATGCATCCACAACATCTTCATGACTAGTTAATAATATATTGCCGAAACTTCAGTAATTCAAAGAAAAAGCTGTAATTATTAATAACAATCAATGCAAATATATGATAGACCCAGCAGAATGAAGTAATGTTTTCGAAAGAATGTAAGAAATGGTAAGAGATAAGAAATTATCGCCAGAATCAAAACATGACACTCTGTTTCTATTGATGCCCGAGGGATTTTTGCAGCACACGTAGACTTCGTTTTCATTCGCTGACAGCCATTTATGGAATGCATGCGACATGCAAAACCTAGCTATAAATCGTTAATTACAGGAATGGTTGTGGCACGCGCAAATCCGGATCCTACACCTTCACTTCGCACGTGCAATACCTTGCCTTTTATGAGAAACTCCTCAAGTGTGGATGGAATAGCGTAGGATGGAATGGATGTGGATTTAATACAGAATTCCTTGTTGAGGCGACACCACTAGGTTTCTGGGGCAACGGAACTTGCAGTACGTGCTGTTCCAAACTGCACGTACTTAGTGGTGATAATTAAATATTTATTCATAAAAACACCATTACAGGTACACGGGAATTCGAACAATTGACAGTTGAGTCTGCGATTTATGGTGTAGTTGAACATAAATGACGCACAACTAAACGTTAGTGGTTACTAATGGTACTAAACTATCATGTAGATAGAGTATGTCATGATAATATTTCAATTTTACTTTCATAATAGACTTATCGTCAATATTTAGTATACATTGAGACATTCTCCTCGTTCTAAACAAGCGAAAAGCTTCACCTATATCGTAGAGCTTGTGTATAAAAATGTATCTAAGCTGTTTAGATTTATCATTGGTGCAGCTGATTATGTAATGGTATTCATCACTGACCCCTTATTGTTGCACAGATACGAGGTAGAGTAGATACCTTATACAACAGCGACTGGTAACGAGTATAGTCTTGTCTGGTTCACAATAACACAACCAACAATGCACGCTTATGAGTACTCATGCACGCGAAGTCAAAAGCGAATTGACAGTTTCAGCTTATACACGTCCACGCGGGCAAGGCAGTCCAAGAAAGCAGCCACAATGTAATGGGAGATGGACTGCATGTGCATGTAATTGCAAGTACAGCTTCATGGCGGGCTGTCCAGCTGCAGTGCATATCAGATAATGTACAGCTACAGCTGTATATCTAAGAAGTGCTTTAATATCTATTGTTTACATTGTATGATCCAAAACAGAATCCAGACCTTACCTAATTACTTTAGCTGTAACATGGAATAGGAAGCTGGTTTTCATTTGATCGTAGCTGTCGTAGAAATGGGGTCACAATCTTTCTTAACGGACGAATTAAGCCCCAGACACACCGGACGCGATTCGGCAAAGCGACGCGATTTTTCGACTTTCATTAACTGGTAACATTGATTCTAGTTGAGATTTTCCAAATATTCAAAGGCGATATAATAATTTTAGTTATTTTGTCTCAAGTTGTTTTAAAATTTTCTTTCATGGATAGATATATTCGCTTTCAAAATATGAAAAATCGCGTCGCGTTGTCGAATCGCGTCCAGTGTGTCTGGGCCTTTAGAGCAGTTTCCCGCTACTTATTAGCAAACCAATTATTAGTACATAGTATATGTACGCATTGTTCTATGAAATCTACTGTTTAGAAGACTCTTCATGTAGGACAATTTCGACGTGATGAACACCAGCTTTATAAGTTTATCATGTAAACCAACTAAATTCTGTGTGAGCGCCTAAGTAGCTTTATTAGTTCTTTTTGCCAAACCATTGCTAAACCATTATTATTAGTTCTTTTTGCTAAACCATACGGTTTAACGGTTGCCTTTTATCGGATATAACAACCACTATGTTTAGCACTTTCACTCATGCGAAATAATACATGTTATATTAGGCACATTCAGACTGACGTTTACGGCCATTCGCTAACTGATATTGCAGTCAATTAGTTTTCCTTTTGTACTTGGACACTTTGTACCATTACCGTATTTACTCGATTGAGCACCGTGGCGCTCTTTAAATTTTCATTGTTTCAAATGCGGAGCTTATTTGGGGCGGCGCTCAATCGAAGGTGATGCTCTTTAAAACTATTTGGTTTTTGCGTCGATCGTTTGTTATTTTTAATCAGTGTTTTTAACACTGATATGAATGAAAGCAACGAAACAGCTGGACGTTGCGAACAAGAAGACGCTTGTTGGTAACGTCCCGACAGAGTTGTCGCAATTGATGATCATATTTCTAAAAGCAAACATAAAAATAAGCTCTCCGCATTTTGTGAATAATTTGTACGGTGCTCATTCGGGGGCGGCGCTCTTTAAATATTTTTGCTCTCAAATGCGGCGCTTATTCGGGGGCGGCGCTCAAACTAGTAAATACGGTAATCCATTAAGAACAGTTTCCTAGAGGAAGTTGCCAAATCACGCTTTAATTCGTTATATAGTTTCCTGTAGCATCGAACAACTGACATAGTTGACTTTAAAATGCGAAAGGTCCGTTTATTTTTAAAACCTTTTATCGTTCGTACTTGTTTTAGCAGTTATCGTATTCTGTTTGCGGAGTGTCTTGAGTACTCAGGCACCATTGTCTGCCTTTGAACTAATACGTGCATGGGATGGTCTGGTTTAGGATTATCTCTGTTGGACCTCAAGTATTTTGGGAAGTGAAAAGCTTTGCTTTACTCAACCCGCTCTGTTGTTTCTAGAGAAATTGTTATTAACTATTGTGAAAATGCGCAATAATGTGTTGAAGTAATTGCAAATAACGTGCAAGTAGATAAGTGTGATCAGTTAGATTTGTTTTCTAAGAAGATTCGAAAAAATCACCCTTCTCTTTTTATTCTCATCTTTACAACCACAACTGATACCATGAATTTTCCAGTTGCATCCTTGCCATAACCAATCATTTTTGTCAAGGTACGGAGCGGCTGTCAGTTTCGTCTTGCCCGAACTCAGCTCCATGACTTTGTGACGTATGCAAGATCTCCCGTAGCACGCGCACCTGAAACCGAAGCGACGATGGCAATCCTTGTCGTTATGACAACCAGGTGGAGCTAGTGAGCAATGGTACACGGGGTGGTCTGGGGTAGAGTGCTCAGCATGATCAAATTTCTGTACAATCGGGCCACGTTCACCAGCAGGTTTATATGCACAATCAAAATTGAGAAAACCATCGTAAAAGTACTGCATGTTGGCAGCTTGGGCTTGTCTCTTAGGGTTTTCGTTTTGCATTTGTCTTTGTCCGTTAAGGATTTGCCAGACAGGAGTGAGTTTAAACGCCACTGGGGATGGATTATCTTCGCCTTCTCCAAGGAATTTTAATATGAGCTCCTTTGACCGCTCATAAAGCAGTCTACTTCTGGTTTCGATCGTCCCTCCTCGCACTGTTATTGATGACGTTATTTCAGCATTGGTGAGATTCTGGACATCAGCTTTTTTCACGCTGGCGCAAGCTGATAGCGATAAATTTACAATGGCATTCATGTCACCAGCCAAAGCTGAGCAAGCTTTTGCTGTAAAATCTTTTGCTTTGTACGAAGATTCTTCTCTCCCAAACGCATATTGATTAATGGCGGAGCCATACGTCACTGCCGTGATTACGTGCGAGCCGTGAGTGCGTAGAAAGATGTCGTAGCTTCGCCATGAATCTTTGTACCATGGTTTTGAGATATCGGTGTTGAGTGCTTTAAAATCGTTGAAGACTCGTCCTTGCAGATCCGTGTCGTAAAGACAGTTTGGAGAAAATTGCAGTTCGTATGATTTGGTGACAAGATTGAGTGAAGTTCCACTAACTTTTCGGTCGCTTCCACTTACACTTTTTGTTGTAACATCCAATGTAAAACCAAGAGTAAACTGACTTTCATATCCAGCATGCAGATTTGTTTTCGTCGCGATGCTTTTGTATAATTGCCCCGTGTTTTTGTAAAAGGACTGGTCTTTCACAGTCGTCTTGTGTTTTATTTTTCGGTAACAGTTTTTCGAGATATTTTTCAGGAATGTTATTCCGTTCGGAATTGCACCCAAGAGGTCTTCCAATGGGACGTAGATAGATTTTCCAAGCAACCACTCGTAATCTTCAGACGAAACATCTATCGAAAGAAATGCATTACTTGGTCAAATATCAGAGTTGAACTTTTTATTCATTGATTCGCTCATTATTTTTTAATTTTGTCTGTAGGCAAAGACATTTCAATTCAGGTATTCTGCAATCTAATTGGCTGAGCTACTTGCTAAATATCAAGTTATATCACTGGCAATCAGTGGCTCAAAACTGGCACCGAGTTGGAAAAACATAACAGTGTATACATGGCGTTGAATGGCAGACGAAACAATTATAACTGGTTTGTAAGCTAGGTATGTTTAGTGATTCAATGAATTTGTCACATTTACTTAAAGATACTCAAAATTTACAACTACAGCAGCAGAGTAATTAGTGCTATAGTTAACGAAGTCGAAACAGAACTTGCGTAAACGAACTCAAGAGTGCACAAGCGTTGCTATAGTCAAACATCTTCGCTTTTTTGCTTTCAATGCTTCATCAAAGCTTCCAAAACGCTTACTAAAGTCAAAGCATAATCAAAACACTCATACATTCGACAATTTGTTCATTAAAAGCTTGAAATATCCTCTGAAACTATTTTCCATTGGTGCACGACTCTCGTCAAATTTCATCCTCGCTCGTTTAACCGGGTTTTTTTTCTTATTTACAAAAGAATAATTTAAACTTACTTTCGTCGGCACCATTACAATCTTTTGACTGACACTGTAGAATGCTGCCCACCACACAGAGCACACCAAAAAAAGCTTTCAACGCCGTAAAATTCATCCCAAAACTTGTCAATTTATATCATTAAAAATAACGCTATCAGTTTTAACGCAAAGAATCGGTAATACAGTTTGCTAGTGTCAATGCCAATAAATAGTTATGATGAATTTTTGATAAGAAAATACAATAGAATTATTTACTGCCTCTTGACATCCTATACGAACTAATCCATACTGGCATATCGTTTATGATGCTATATATCCTATCAAAAGAACGGGTGGATTTGTTTCATATAAATTGTATTGCGGGTATTGAATTGCTTGTCTTGCACTACGCTTGTTAACTCTTTGCGTATTTTTCTGGAAGCAGGATGCGGAAGGATAGCAAATAAGCTACACATTTACTTCAAAGATTATTCGCACTTTTCATGGGCCGAACCTGACACAAATGACGTTGTTTGAGATGATTTGCATTGCAGTTATAGCGCATGAAAAGTTTGAGATTTAAACCCTCAGGCCTAGGGCTAGGCCTATGATACAGCTACTAGAATAATAGATCAATCTAATTTTGGGTAGCTATACCAGCAAAAACGGCCCACAATCAAAGCGGCAAATTCCCGTAATCATCTTTGTTATCATAAGAAAAAGCGCACATCCATCATATATCCACCCTGCAGGCACCTACAATCTCGGACTGAAATTCTGGAAGTCTACATAAACTTGCGATGCTAGCCAACAAATCAAACGCCAAAAGCAAACAAACAAACAAACGAAAAAACGGACAGATCAACAAGAGCGGGAAATTTTACGGCTGCCAGGAGAAGATGCTAAAAAATACGTTGTAATTATTTATTGAAAGCTCTAATTCGAAGGATATACAGGAGTCAAAATTACGTCAACCTCATATAATCAAGCTGACGATAAAGTTACTACAATAGAAGACCGTTTCCAATACTGCATGTCTATATTACTTTACTAGCCAATATAAAGAAATCTAACTTGGTGATTAATGAACAATATAAACGAGCTGCTTTTTGCAGTTCAAGTTATTTTTAGCGTTACGGGATCAGCACGCATGATCTGCTATTTTTGTCACCTTGCCTTTTGTAAGACATGTTTGCAATCTCATTTCACAATCGTTTCCATAGGTTTTCATATCAGAACCGCATTTTGGATCGTAAATTGTAGGACAGATATGTACTGACATGAATCTAATTCGAAAAAGTAACGTTATGACGATTAAATGTTAGTCACTGATATCAATTTATAATATCATCATTGGTGTAGCCATTGCAACTGGGAGAGGGCAAAAGAGGATTCTCATACGCAATGCTTTGACGAACTGATAATCATAAAGGCCCGTTTACACGGGCAATTTTCGAAGCGATTTTTTCGTGTTGAACGATGTAATAGAGCGAATAGCTAGCGAATATACTTTGGTCGAACAATTTTGCTAATCACTCGCCAGTTTCGCCAGTCAACCTACTTGATCACATACGCTAAGAGGAGAAAATTCGCAGCAAAAATCACCCGTATGAACGGGCCTTAAAATAGTACTGATTTGGATAACTACATATCCTGCATGTTACCGAGTCAAGCTTTTTGCAAGGCGCTACTTCCAAAAACAAACGTTTTATAGTTTTAGTGTTTTACTAACGTATTTCCCATGAATACATACATACATACACACATACATACTTCAATACTCTAAGCTGATTTTCATGAGGAGCGTGTTAGTAATTAATTACAGGTATGCACTTACCATCAATATCATAAATCAATACCTGCCAAAGCAAAATTGAATAGAAAGAATTTAAAAACATGAAATAGTTCGTTTGATCACCGGTATGTCATTTCTTCATTAACCTAATAATGCATCGTCAATGTCGTTATTCCTATGTTTGGAACCATTTTCAACTTTGCTGATCACCGAAAATAGATCAAAAAGCATCACCGAGGAACTATTTCTTGTTATTTACTGGAAACTTATGTTCAATGTTAAATAATTCTAACATGAAGCTCCATTTTTTCAACTTTTCTCGCAAAATCTTGTCTGAAGGCGCCGACATTGTTTGCAGTCATGAGTAGAGCGATATGAAGGATTTTCATGGGTAGACAGGCTGCAGAAATCAATTTTACTTTTGACCCCCACCTTTGAAAAGCATTTCAAATGACTAGACATGCTTGAGACTTTTTTTGCAAGGTGACGTGGAATGGCGTACTTGAAATCGCGGTAAAATGTTAATATACAAACGAGAAATATGTTTCCATACAAAATAAAAAAAGTTTAATTTTTGGATAGTTGAGGTGAAATAATCATGACCTTGACCTTGCATGCAGTATTTTAGCTACAATGTTCGTATTCATGAGATGCGGTCGTAGTCTTGTAGAGCTACAATGTTCGCGACTACGCTAACAACCATTGCTAGCTAATGAATTAATGTCTGCTAAGCGCTATAGATGTCCGATGATTTAACATAGGATATGAACTACGGTTTTAGCACAAAACCATGGTATAACCACCAATAGGTAATGCGATGTGCTCATAGTAGGTTGACCAACGTAATTTTCAAGTGACTATTTGTTTTTAAATAAAGGTCCCAGCTATTTCATTTGAGTAGTCGCCATGTTCACCAAAAATTTCTGAACGAACAATCACAGCAAAAACGGATCAGTCAGTTTTGACATTACAGACTTACAGTATTCTTACCGTGGATAGAACAAAAATGCACAGCAAAAACTACAGCGTGTGCAATTGTGCGACAGTGTATACAAGATTTTTAAACTGTTCTACTATTAACAGAACTAAGAAGATATCAGTCTTATCTTATTACCACTGATCAATGATTATTCCTGAAATTCAGTCGCACTTTATCTTCGCCTTCGAATTCGAAATATAGCTTTAAAGTGATTAGCTTGATTTCCTGTTGTTTGTGTGTTTTATGACTAACGATAGCATGTTTCCCCTGGTTTTCAGTCGTTTCCTGCGGAACTACAAGGGATCTTAGTATTCCTTTTCCATCACATACGTCTGAGGCATGTTACGCTACTTGATGAGCGCAAAGTTCTAAAGACACATTTCGTATCCCGGGTGAGGTTTGAAGAGGTACATCCGTCCCCCAGCGAAGCAAAATTT
Source organism: Phenganax stokvisi (assembly GCA_025400075.2). NCBI lineage: Eukaryota > Metazoa > Cnidaria > Anthozoa > Malacalcyonacea > Clavulariidae > Phenganax > Phenganax stokvisi. The sequence continues at coordinate 8,822 of JAODVQ020073550.1, forward strand.
TCCATCTTTCTTTATTCACCTCATTTGAGGTACTCATTTTATTGAAATTTATACTGCAAACCGAATGGAAGTGTAGGACTTTTCAAACTGATTTTTTTTGGCTATACAAATTTGCGATTTTTGACCATTACGGTCCAGACACACTGGGCTACATATCTTTGTAAATTTTCTGCCATGAATCGATTTATTCGCTTTCGAAATTTGAAAAATTGAGTCGCGTTGCCGAACGGAGTCCGGTGTGTTTGGGCTTTTGCCTTGCGAACCTCTGTCTCCCGCATGACGTCATGATGATGATCATTGTCACAATGCTGCGCCAGTGTTTTGTATGACAGCAGTGCATCTGAGCGCTCTGCGGGGAACACTATTGGTTCCCAGGACGAAAAATTCATATCGCCTTCAGATATTTAAGATATGAATGATATGGCATATGCCAAAAGCTACAGAGTAGCATAGCTGTTCCAATATTTAAAGTGCAGCAGAAGTGTCCAAGCAGCTTTGTAACAGAGGAAGAGTGTGTAACGCAGTTAAGCTGAGATACAGTAGAGCACAGCTGCCTCGAACTCACTTATCTCGAACTCCCCGCTATCTCGAACTAGTTTTTCTTCCCTTGACAAAATTCACCCGGCTACCCTGATGACGATGCTTATTGATAAACAGTGTCAAAACACAGTCAGAAATAATACTAGATACCACCCAGACACATGTCATTTTTGATAATCAGACGCGTCAGATACATGGTTGTATTACAACTCTATGCTTAAAAGTTCTTTTTGTAAAACTTCAATATGTCATTCCTTTCCGGTGAAATGAAGGGTATACAGAGGACTTGCATGCCGTCTCCGTCACCGTCATCGTCCGAGCCTTCAACTGAGTAGGTCTCACTGATGGACACTGCCTTTGAGAAAAGTAAGTCGTGGCACAAACAGTGTTTAGCTTATTTTCGGGCGTGAAAGAACGCACTATTTTATAGAATGATTGCTAAATGAACTGTATGGACAGTGTTTATTTTATTTTTGGGAAATAAAGGATGTATCAATCGGTTATTTATAGAGAAGCAACGTTCATTTAATCGATTAAATTTTTGTAACTTGACACCGACTCAGTTATCTCGAACCCCCGCTATCTCGAACACTTTCTTTTCTTTCCCTTGAGAGTTCGAGATACCGGGGTTCTACTCTACACAAATGAACAAATAGACAATAGAGCCTTTGCAAATCATTCTCAGACGACATGATAGATTGAGAAAAAAGGATTTACTATGATATATTGTTGAGCAGTTGAACTATATCCCATTCGTACACTATAATTTATAATCATATGCTACACAAATGAACTATAAACAAATTAATTTTCTATAAAAAAGCGCTTACGGAATGTTTATTCGAGCTATCAAATATGAGCGTCAGAGTTCCCTTCTCGTTTCATAGCCAAGTATACAAAGCTTTCAAGACTAACTTTTTGTCCTGCTATCTATGCACCGAAGGGGGAGAAATACAAAGGAGCTTTCCTGTTTTAGGGTCATGTTCACAAATACCTCCAAATTGGCAAACGAAATCTTGACATGGTTACTTTTCGACAAGTTCTAAAAAAATGAAAAGGTAAAATACAATATTGTTTATAGTTACATGAGCAAGCATCTTAAATATCAATAACACACGTACATGAAACTATGAATATTCTAGCCAGCTATGTGTATTATTGATAAATCCTCTTTTGCATTGGAACGTCTTTCATATAGTTTACATGGAAAACGGGCTGCTTTCCAGTCCCTCGTTTGTCACACGCATATAATTATATCTCAAAAAAAGTTTAGCTTCGTTTCTCGGCAAAGCATGCATCATGCCGTTTTACGTAATTCGTTCAACGCCGTCTTAATAGCCCCGTATATGCGGCTCTTTGTATTTAAGAGAAACCTTTGAGCAGTCATAGCGTCAGCATTAATTTTTTGTTTATATGACCCTATGAATTCTAAAGGACCTCCGAACAAAGGTTTCCCGTTTTTGCATGGTTATTCAACAATCTATTCGAAAAAAACGGTGATGCAATAGCAAATTTAAAAGAGATTCAGACAAGTTTGTTTTAAAAACCTCATGGCCGCTCAGAGAGCTTCTGACTTTTGTCAGACAAAAGGCCTCGCTTACTTGTACATTCACAACTAGTCCAGCATCCACCGTCATCCACAACTGGTGCACTGCCCGGAGGGCAAAACTCGCAAGCTATAGCAGGGCATACACGAGTTCGACAAAAAGGCTTTCCTTTATCGTCGACATCACAAATATCTCCAAATAGGCAAAGGAAATCTTTACATGGATGTTGACTGTCTGACTCTAAAAAGTAGTAAGTAAATATCCTAATAAAGCAGTTCTGTAGTACAAACAACAACTGTAGGTTGGGCAATTTTTCGGCAACAAACTTATAGAGAAAAAAAAGCATGATATTTTTTTGACTTGCAAGATCTGCGCTTATAGCAGTTTTCGTGGGTAAAGAAACAATCACAGCAGGCAGTTTTCACATTGTATCGTACATAGCAAAAAGATGCATCCAGAAAAATAACAAGAAAAGAATTCCATGCGTTTGTTTAAAATGCGCCACGTTATCTCAAGCAACTTCCTGGACATTTGTACCAATCAAAATATTCGGTTTTATTTTATTTACATTAGGACAATATGGATTTGCTTCAACAATATGATTCTCTGCGGCTCGAAACATCAAATTTCGCTGCTAGTTAATCCAGAGTGTATCGGAAGAATAGAATATTACGATTTTCTACATTTTTTATACACCTTGCAGTCACCACCGTATATCTTTTGGTTGTATGGTCTGAACGAATATCCATTTTGGATTTAGTAACCCACTGGCTTATCATTTGTCTCTATTACTTTTATTAGTGTGCCTGTGGGTGACATGCAAGCTTTTTTGACACAGTTTTCTTTAAAACCTTGCAGCTGCACTAGACGTTTCTGTTTTCCAAAGAGGAAGCACTTACTTGTGCATTTACAGCTAGTCCAGCATCCTCGATCATCCAAAATTGGTGCACTACCCCGTGGACAAAATTCGCAAGCTATATCAGGGCACAAATGTGGTCGACAAAAAGGCTTTCCTTTTTGGCCAACGTTACAAACACCCCCAAAAGGGCAAACGAAGTCTTTGCATGGATCTTGTAACACTGAATAGTAATTAGTAAATTTCGTCATAATGCAGTTCTATAGTACAATTAGACAAAGTATAACTTGGACACGGGCTTTTCTGGGAACCATCTTAGGTAGAGAAGTATCACATTTTTATAAGTTGTGCAATATGCATTTACTAACTCACAAAGTCTGCGTCATTGGTAATTGTCGTGCCCCACAAACAATTATACCATGCAGTTTTCATATCGTATTGCAGCAAAGAGATGCAGCAAGAAGAATATATCAATGTGAAATTTACCCGCTTTATTTCAAAACGCGTCACGCTGTCTCGCGCACTTTTTTAGCCACGCATTTCCACCTTCCAAGATATTCGGTTTTATTAACTTATTTTGTAGCTCCATACATCAAATTTCGATTCTGGTTTAGTATTTAACACCGTATATTTTTTGGTTGTATACGCAAAGATTCATTTTTGCTGTAATGATTAACGGCTTATCATTTGCCTTTACATCATAAGTACAAATACGCAATTTGATTGATCAACAACTTGTGCGAGATGAGACAAACATGCAAGATTGTTGTACGAATTGCACATGTCATCGATCATTTTAAAGTTAATCGTTGTTTAACTGCTGTTATTACATAAAACAATTTCCAAATGGTTTTCCGTGCAGGACAACGTCATTCATGCACGAGGGATAATGCTCGATTTTCAGAAAGAGTAAAAAACCACTTTCCTGCGACTTGTGTATTTATTCGATTTCATAAGTCTCACATCATCCATCGTGCATGGATGACGCTATCCTGCACAGAAAACCATTTGGTATTCCTTTAGTACTACCATCAGCTTTCGAAAGTACTGCGTGCAAAATGACGATGAGCAAGCGTAATAAAATAAAACAAGGATGATGTATATAAAAGACGTTTCATAAAAAATTTGCAGTTTCTGTTTGCGAAGAAGAGGAAACGCTTACTTGTGCATTCACAACTAGTCCAGCATCCTTGATCATCCAAAATTGGTGTACTACCCCGTGGACAAAGTTGGCAAGCTATAGCAGGGCATAGCAAATCCTTAAGACCAAAAGGAAAGCCTAATTGCAAAAAACATGAAAAGATAATTATATCCATATTGCGCAATGCGTAAGTATTACAGCTATGTTGTATTGCGTGATTTACAGTAAATACTTTATAGTTTGGGCTAGAAACTTCGAAAATGACCGATGATGGTCGCTCTGTTGTGATTACGATTGTTCACAAACGTCGCACAAAAAATTCATCAAGTCATGCCATGCACACAATAAAGGCCTGTTTACACGGGCAATTTTTGCTGCAATTTTTCTCCTCTTGGCGTGTTTCATCGCGTAGATTGACTGGCGGGTGCATCAGCAAAATTATTGCGCCAAGTATATTCGCCAATTATCCACTCTATCACAACGTCTAACACGAGAAAAATCGCATCAAAAATCGCCTGTGTAAATGGGGGGCCTCTAAAACATTATTGAATGATACAAGGTTCCATTTTTGCAGTTCTATGTACCTTGAGCTCCACGGAGAATCTAAAAAAAAACTTTTGTGAGATCACGAAAGGTAAAGGTCTATATTTCGCTATTGTTGGGGATCACTATAGACTGCTGTTTGAGCGTATATTTATTGATAGTGTGCTCTTAAAAAGTGAATGGTTCTTATTCGCTTGCTCACTGCATCGCTTAGTAGTCTTATTTTTCACGGTTGTTTGTTTTATTACTTTTTTTTCTACTTCTCAATGTTTGGTTTCGTTTTGGCACTGTTATAAATTTTCATAAGCTTCAGCCTTTTTTGCTGTTTTTCAGCCTGTATACATTGTCACTGTCCACTGCACAGTGGCGTAACACCACATCTGAGGGCCCCTGGTAAAAATATTAAAAGGGCCCCCTTCCATAACCATATTATACAGTATATTCTACAGTATATTCTGGACAAGGGGCCTCCTTAGGCCAAGGGGCCCCTGGGTTCGCCCAGTCTGAGCCCTTAGTAGTTACGCCACTGCCACTGCAACTTAACCAAGTCATGAGCGCTCTTTGATAAGTATGTAACTTACAATTAGTGTTACCACCAACACCAAAAATTTATATGTCCAAAACACCTGCATCCTTGCAATTTCAATTCTAACTGGACTACGGAAAGAGTTGTAAAAATATGATAAGTAAATTATACTACGAATGTACACCTATAATTGGTATGGATTAAAACTGTATTAGCAAACATTAAAACAAATGGCTATTGATAAATGCTCCTGTGATGGACAAACTAAGTAAAATCTTAATTCAATGGTGCTAATATTCGGCTTACCCTTTTGATCAATTTCACTCAAGTTATAATTACTGTACTTACATTCACCCTTAGGTTTTTCCTTATATAAAAATGCTTGAGTCTCATTAAAATTCTATTTCCCCTACCTACTCGCTGATTTCTTGCTTATAGTTCCTCTTCCGGTTCCCACTTGTTCCTGCCATTCATTATTATTATTGTGAAATGTCATTTCTGACGTAACTTCAAATCTATCTAGCGCTGAAAAGCACTTCATCAACCAGACATTTCCTCATGCAAACAATGGTACCGACTTTGTATAATACACACTACGTCTTTTGGCCAAGTGATGCGTTTACATGGCGGATATGAATGGCGGATAAGGAGATAAAATGCAGATGGGAGGATAAAATGCGGATGAAGCTTCAACAACTACACTGTTACAACGAAACAGTTCATATAAAGAATAGATACTAGTATTAGATTTTGTTTATCATTGCCCATCTCATTGAGCAGAAATATATCCAGTACAGTTTTTAAGGGTGTCGTATGTCTTTTCCGGAGCCACCAGATGGTGAAAAATTTATCACCTCAATAATAAATTCTATATGTGATTAAAACTTGCGGATAGCAGCAATATTTAACGACGTACCACTTTTCGAGTTTTTGTGCTAGAAATCAAGGTTGATAGGCATCTGCACATGTCCAATACCAAATGGCATGTGAAAAAAAGCCAAATTCTACTAAACACGGCCAAACCGGCCAAACTACATTTTTTGAAAAAAGCCATAAACTGAAGCCAAATTTTGCTGACCTTTTTGACAGCATTGACCTCTGGTGTTCAATATGCAAATTGTGCCGTATGTTAGTGAGGTAAAAAACTGATCGAATTATACAAAATGATGTCGGCAGCGAACTTGCTGCACATTCTAAATTCTTTTAATCAGTTCAATTTCTACACAATACGAAACGACTTGGTTTCTAATCAACAGCAAAAACTATGGGTGCTCCAGATTTTCACCAATAAACTATGAGAACTAAATCAGTGACAAAATTCGAATAACCACCCCATATGTCAGAGACAACCTAATTAAAGTTTTAAACAGAATTCATCTGTTTTATGCCATCTAAGGAGGTGAACCAATACGGCTCTAATGAATCGTCACCGGTTAGTTTTTCAGTTTCCGCTGGTCTTTTCTGATATAAGATGAGGTGTCAATGCATGTATAGTACATGTACATCTACGTTATTAGTTATCATCTGACAACGATACACTATTACTACATGTTGCTTATGGCTTAATATCATTGTTTCGCAATGAATTCAACTAAAATATAGGGAAAATTTCTGTCAATTGATTAAAAAGCCAAAATAGAGCCAATAGGTCAAACGTTTTTTTCAAGGCCAAACTAGAAATGAAAAAGTCAAAATCGAGTTTTTTTGGCCGCAAAGAAGCCAAGTTACCAACCCTGCTAGAAATCAAAGCAAATATGGCAGACGCTTCAAAGTTCCCCTCTCTCAAAACTTCCACCTGCGTTTCCAATTTCAGCGGTAACCATCTTAGGTATTTTCATATAGCACATGTCTAGCTCTTTTTTACATTTACCATAGATGTAAACGTTTGTAAACGTATGAAGCCTCTGCCGAGGAGAGAGGACAAAGACCTCTCTCTGTCTTGTGATGGTGACACTTTGATGGTGATCATGCTCGCGCATAATAGGTAAAGGTCAAGTTTGAAGCATGGTAACGTCATGGCATGCAGTTTTCCTACACCACTGTAGTTTTCCAACAACAAAAAGTTATTGTAATGATAGTAATGAAGAGTGAGACATAAGCAATGCTATTGAATTCATTAGTGACTCTGTGAGCTCTGCATATACCTCACTCATAGTCCAATAATAATGTGGCTAATGAATTCAATTTCAGTGCACTATAGGCCTGTTTACATGGCCAATTTTTGCTTCGATTTTTCTCCTTTTAGCGTATGTGATCGAGTAGGTTGACTGGCGAGTTTATTCGCCAGCTATCTACTCTGTCACATCGTTCAAAAGGCGAAAATCGCAGCAAATGTGGGCTTGTACGACATATAGAGACACAGGATATTCTCCAACGCTATGCTTCGTGGATGCAGCCATTCTCCTAAAGGCCCGTTTACGCGGGCGATACTTCCCACAGTTACGCGTTTTTGAAACGCACTTCAAGGGACGTAAAAGTTTAACTTAACTCTTTCAAAATTTTACAGTTTTTCAAAAACACACCAACATATAGACACGCAATTATTTAAAATTTGAAATTCTAGACAATTCTTCTTGCGCTTTTTTATAAGAGAAATGACGTTTTGTCACCGTTTCATGGGTTAACAAGTGACCTCGTCAGATAGCGCTGTTTGATTTATTAACATGTGAGGGTTCCTATCCAAGATTCTCACTTGCTGCTCCACTGTGAAAGCTCAACAAACTCACCAGCATAAAGAGGCAAGACTTTGGACAGACTAAAACGAATCCAGGTGCTGTGGGGCCCATTCCCCTCCTCCTTGTGGGAGGAGAAAACAGTTGAGCGGTGATTCTAATTCAACCAATCAACATTGAGAGTCGTTACATTACGTACTTGCCCCACTTCTCTAATTTCGTTTCTTTAGGGTGTTGGCTTCGTAAGTCCATTCAGATTCTTCTTAGATTTTCCTAACTTGATATTTTTCCATACTTGACTTTACAAACATATTCTAACAGTAAAATTTACCAACTGTAACATTGTTTTTGTTTTACGAATTAACCTACTTCTAAGAGAAGGTATACGAAGTAATATTTCTATGACGTAATGAAACCCTGCCAATTAGATCTTAAAATGATTGACAACTTGGTACTTACGCATGCACAAACTACAATCTTTGTACCACTTGAAATATGTTCACACCCAAAACAGATTATACAAAATACTGACGCATTTGTGTAAAACATTTTTCACTAGTTGTCAGCTCCATGTACCATTAACTGATAAACTTGCGTGAGAACCACTTTTCTTTACTTTCCCAAAAAATTTAACAATAAATGTCGCACCAAATGTTTCTTTAGCCTTGGATATTTTTACCTTTTTCCTGTTTTACTTTTAAATACTTTCAAACACAAAGGCAACGATATCTAGGGCTAAAAAAACATTCCATTCCAAGAGCTAGTTACGTTTTCATACTTATTTTTATACTAAAATTCTAGTCCCATAAGAGTAGTATACACTGTTAATGGTGTATCCGTTTGGGCGTTAGATTTTTTAAAAATTTTCGGTATGTACAGTCTTTTCTCCGCTTTCTTTACAATAGCCTGCACATGTTCGTTCCATTTCATATTGTCCTGAATTGTAACTCCTAAAACTCGGGCAGATTTTGCTCTTTCAACTGGAGCGCCTCCAATATCCAAGGGCAGAAACAACCGTGTATCCTTTGAGAAATCAACAACCAATTCTTTGCATTTAGTTACGTTTAATTTCATATTGTTTTGAATTGTTCAAGCGTTGATATCGTCTACAAGGTTTGCAAGTTGCTATCACAGCTGCGCGGAATGCTTTCTGAAACAGTTGTATCGTCGACGAACTTCCATCGGTTAGGCCAGTGTGCCAAAAGATCATTGTTCATCACAAGGAAAAGTATCGGTCCCAGTGAAATGTAAATATATCTGGAACGCTAAGTCAGGGGGGGGGGAATTGAAGCCAACTTTGTGCTCATTTTGCAGGTAGACCCAGTCCTTT
>JAODVQ020073655.1:1812-17974 GCA_025400075.2 Phenganax stokvisi
ATATTCCAATAGTTAGAGGCGTGCGATTCTGTCACTCGATCACGAAGGTGCAAAGCAAGTGCCACTTTCGCACTGTGTAGTGTAGAGTCGAGAAAAAAATAAACAGCCAACAATAATAAACATAATAGTACATTGTACGGTACAACTCTTGTGTCAAAATATAATTTAATGCAACATAATTATTAGTCTTTTACCAAGCCTTGATTGAACTTGGCTGCATGTGTGGCTGCGTGTGCGGCTGCATGTTTACATGAATCACGCTAGCCCGGCTGGCCAGGATAAATTATTTACGACTTGACTGACTTCATGAGGCAACGTAATTCTGCCTTTAACTCGCTATTTTATCCATATTTCAGCTATTTAGATTAATTAAAACATCTCTTCGTTGAGTATTCTTGCTATTCAATGTTCGAAAGTATAAAATATAAAGCCAAAAAGACTTTACGTCATCAAAAACTTTCATACTCGCTAGCCGGACTGGCGGATAATTTTATCATGAGTACTGGGATCTCACTACGGGCCAAGTCCAGTTTCCAAATGAAATCAAAGTTTGAAATATATAAAATCATCATAGGATGAGGGGTCTCATCGCTACGAACTAATCCCACGAACAGGTCCTTGAAGGCTGGCAGGAAATAGCTGGTAAAACTGTTAATTATATTTAAAATTCCTGCACGTTTATCCGTTTTGCATTTACAAGATTATTTCCGACTATAAATTGTAAGAAAAAAGTAAGTACGCTATCGGCTGCGTCATTCGCTGAAGCACAAAGCAATGCAAGGTTAGTTAGATATTTCAGAATCTCACGAATTTCGTTTTATTTCGTTTTGAGTTAGAATACTGCTCGTCACTAGCGTGGAAAATCAACGCCGATGCTATTATATTTAAAAACACGAATATTTTCATCGAGTTTTGATTTGATTTCTCGCAAAAATTTGACCTTGGCGCCAAATTTCTTCGCGCGAGTTTATTGCGTCGCCATTGTACGGAGCCTGGCGTTTTATTGCTGAAGGCTGTCTGAGATTGCAGAGTAATGCGACCAGTTTCTTTTGGACTAGAAGTGAGTTGTGTGAAGAATATCCTGAAAGAGGTCTAAGACCTCTGGTCTTGCATACAGCATAGCGTACTAGAATGGAAAAATTTTGCGATAAATTGCTTCCACTGCAGTGCAGCAGCGCATACGACTGTGAAAGGCTCTTCATGCGTCAATCATTAGCTCATGTGGTATGTTTAGATTGAGCAGATATATTTAGAGTAGACCTGGCGCTCAAAGTATGTGCAGGTAACAGAGGTAACACGATATGTGCGACAATCATAATCAAGTTTTCAAGGCAATCATCTACCGACTTTCCCCTCCCCCAACATGGCATTATTGTAGCTGTTTAACTTTACATTGTTCACTTGTTGCTCTTTCTCTTTCTCTTGCAGCTTATTGTGCCACCTCATCTGCATCACAATCCACTCCGAGTATATGGGCGAACTCGACACGCATCGGTGCGTGAGCTGAGAGCAAGTTTGCGGTTATTTTTTGTCCCTACGTTGCCTTGTCGGTGGTAGACATTTAACGGATGTCATATGTCACTTGTAATCTGACTGTTCCCTCGACGGTCAGGTATTGCCATTGCGCTACTTCATTCTAACATTTTGGTAATTCGCTATCGGAGGTTGTAACCGAATAAGACAGCATCTGTGATCTGTGTGAATGAAAACATGAACGGCGTTCATCTTGTTTCGAGCGCATACCATGTCTGAGGAATTCTACAATAGACTAACACTGGGTGACGAGGGAAACCGAACGGTATTTAATAACAGTGTAGATAGTCGATCGCATAGGCATGGCTGTCAATATTCAGCCCAAGTTAACCCATCTGAGGTAACAGGCGCGAATTCACGACCGTATCGAATTGATAATCGAGTTGAAAGAACGGAAGTAAATCTTCATTTAAAACATCGGACCCAACGACGGAGTACAACGTCTGAATCAGCAAGTTCTCGCGCAGGCCGACATAGAACGAACGAGCGACATTTAGAGGATGAGTCGCGGACATATCGCGCAAATCGTAGTGGCAAATACGAAGGCGAAGAAAGGCAAACTCCAGTGTTTTCAAACGAATGCGACAGTGGGACAGTTTTAGATCGCGGCTACATGCCAGAGATTCCACGAGCAACTCCAGCTAGCAATGAGCAAGCTGTAGTCGTGGGGTCAGAAAACACGAAAGCTTTGCTAGAAAGAATGAATTCTTATGCTGGTTCCGAATGGAATGGCGCAAATCTAGCGCCATCGTTAACATCGTATAGCTGCGAAGGAGCAGAGTACGCGAACTATACACAGCCGTCAAGCAAACAGGTATGTCCTCACGTCAAAGGTCAGCAACAAGAGAGTTTGCGAGAAGACAACAACAACGTGTCCTGTGTGTCGTTTAGCGACCGCGATGACAAGAGATATAATTCTAGCTCGGTGAAACATCACCTTGCCGCGAGATACAGTGACAGATATAAATACCTTCCTGGGGAATTAGAACGACAATACAGGCCTGATGGCCCGTCGTCTTATTATTACGGTGTACAAACTGAGAACATGATTAGATGGAAAAATAATAACAATAATATAAGGGAGAAAAACGGTCGTCAAATTCCCGGCGCTTGCAGTAAACATGAAAAGCACGGTCTCAGTAAAACCCTGCCGAGAAGATATCCTTCTACATCAGACCGCAATGTAACCAGCTCCGATTCGGAATCTGGACCGAGCTCAAGTGAGCGAGAATATTGGCCTAATAGCTACTGTTTGGAGAAACGAAAAAAACGCCTTCGAAAGAAGGGAAATTACCGTCCAAAACATTATCTAGGAGAGAGTGATCCTAGCGAGCACTCGGACCCGGGCCATGGTAGATATAATGAGAAATATTCAAACCATGTTTGTTGTTCGTCTGCTGAATGCGAATATGAACAGCAGAGGTCACGTTCGTCTAGTTATGGACTTAACAATCGCAGAAATATTTCGCGAAGTCTCACGTCTGTTAGCTCGATCGATGATGAGAATGGCTCATTTCGAGCTGGTTTTACTTTCAACCGTATTTCACCGCGCATGAAAGGCAAATCGCGTATTTCTAAAGTAAATATCAAATCTTTTTCTGCTGTACAACTTAATCCGTCTCGAATAAACCGTGCGACGAGTTCGACCAGTGATATTGGCACTCATGACGGAGCCCACTCGCGATTGTGTACTTTGGAGAAAAATGCTTTAAAAGCTCGAAAGACAAGCAAAGACAGTCCTTCTTTGAGTGACAGCTCATGTGCATCACCATCTTTAAAGAAGAGTCCTTTCAATACTCATCTGCGAGGACGAAAGTCTTCGACTAGCGGGGGCGAGACTCCATCTACCACACCAGTACCCAGAATATGTAGTCCTGAAATTGTTGACGATCAATTTCAAGCACCTGCATCTAGTAGTTTCAAAGCAATTCATGCTCCTGGCTCTCAAGGCACAAGTGTGTTTATCACTGGTGATGAGGAACTAAATACTAGTACCAGTACAGAGGAGGGTGCCAAGGCTCTCAAAAACTTGATTGAGAACTTGGAGGAAGATGCTGACCTTGAAGAAGATCAAATTGAAATAAAGAGGCCTGAATTGTTGCCATTGAATGTTACAAACGTAGAAAGTAATGATGTTGGAGATGTTTCCACTCCTGAAAGTATGGTTGCACCACCAATGGCTAGTAGTGGTATATTTTCAATTTCATCAAAGGAAGATGACTTGCAATCACCTTTAACTCCTGGAGGAGTGAACAGAGTGTCTTCATTTCCATTTGGAAAAGATACACCATATTCTATACAGAAACCATTTGTAACACTTGTTAATATAGTAGAAGAGGATGAGGCTGTGCATTCAGATAGTAGCAGTGGACAAGTGCGCAGAAGACGCGAGTCTGTAACACGACGAAAATTATCTAAAGAGAATCAAGCAGATGTAAGGAAAGAAACAGAGCGTGATGTTGTTACACCTAACCGACGACCTTCATATGTTCAAGCCCAAAATTTAAATCGAATATCTCCCAAGCAAGAGGATGAAAAGATTGTTGAAGGTAGTAGAACTAAACCAAATGGCAAAGAACAGCATGTATATTGTGACAATATTGATGAGAAACACTCAATTGATATCTTAGTAATGAGAAGTGAAAAAGAAAGTGTAAAACGGAAAGAAGAAACCAAACTTAGTGATGATAATGGGAATAGTAGAAGGAGATTGAAGAAAAGTGAAAGACCCCGAATTCCAACTATTCTAAATCTTGACAAAGCTCTCGATGAGTTGTTTGATGATGTAAAGAGTGAGCAGACTAGTAGTGGTAAGTGCAAATTTAAAATCACGTATTTGCTGCAGCAACAGACTATACCTATTATGACATATCATTGCATGTAAATACTGAAACCAGATTGCTTGGCAAGCATTTTCAGGCAATTACTCTGGCATGCTGGCAAAGCATGTTGGTCTTAGTAGTTAAATATACTTTGAAATGTCACAATGAGTAAGGTCTGTTACAGCTCTCTAATTTTATCGCGGTTGCTATAGTATATGCTTTTAAATCTTTCAAGATGTGCCGGATTTCATGGACAATGATTTTTGTTGAATTCAATTATTATTGATCAAAGGCTGACAAGGCAATGCTTGGAACTACCTAGTCTTGTAACACCTCTTGGTGGTTCACTCTTTAGTATAATTCCAGTATTCATCTGTTGGATTCACGTCAAAAAGTGCTGAACTTTAGTACTTTCCGGTTGCATCCTACTTTTTCATACATTCTAAACACTGTATTATGCCTAAGTGCTATTGCCATTGCAAAATGGTCCTAATTAATGTTTTCCTTGTACAACGCACAATTTATTAGATTCGGAAATGCACAACATCCTTCATCAAATATTGCATGCTTGACTCATTAAGATTCAATATTCTCTGGTCTTCTCAATTCCATTTAATTCTGTTTAGAACTGAGTAATAATTGTCCAGGAAGCTTAACCCTTGTGTCACGTAATTGTTAAGCAACCATGTAAGTTAAGGTCCTTTGTTGGGAAAGTGACACTAAACAAGCAGCAATAGGTTTTTTGTTACCTGAAATTTTTTGAACAAGCAAAGCAACTACTTGTAAACGTATCCATAGATCATGCAGCACAGTGGCAAAATAGTATTGTCCCAATTTATTTAAAGCTAATAGTGATGATTGTTGACAATTTCAAGTACACTAAAGGCTTGTTTCTAGTTTTATTTGAATTTTGTTTTTGACATAGCAACACCATCATCAATCTGTAACACCATTCATAAAAACTGTCTGGGTTTCTGATAAATTCCCCAAGTTTATTTTGTGTGAAACTTGAACTCGTGTTGAAGTCACTTCAGACAAGTTTTTCAGCAACTTCGTGACTGATTATAACAGATACTTGATGACTTGACAAGTTATTGCACTCTTTATCCACAAAAGTTTCACTTAAGAACTAACTAGCGCATTTTTAAGATTTCCTCTGGTAGATACTGGATTGGCAAGGTTTGAAAGTGAGTGCTTGACTGTAATCCATTATTTATCTATCAGGGGCCTTCTCTTTATCAAGTTTAATCCTGTATGTTTGACATACATTAGCCAGAGAAAAAAATTTTTTGTGGATCACAGATTATACTGTTTTTTCAACTAATGTTTCTACTTATCAGAGTTGATATCTTGTTGCAATCTACAAATTACATTATTGATTCAACAACTTTTTAGTATGCTAAGATGACCAAAATTTTTAATTTAAAAGAATCTTCCACATAGACCGTACTACATTTCTGCAAGAATTTTTGTGCTAATTACTAATTAGCTCTTATTTGGTATGGTACCGTACAGTTGCATTTCCAACCAGTCAGTTTTGCTTTAGAAATTAAACACGCTCAATGTTCTGCACTGTCTGTTTCACAGGAATTAGTTAGAGAATTAAAGAGCGCGTTGTTGAAATCATATTCTACAGCATGTTTTGTGTGTGTATACTGAATTTTCATTGTTGAATTGTTCCAAAGCTACAGTCTGTATACTTTGATTATTTCAAAATTGATTTGATCCACTTGGAAATCTACACATTATACTGCCATGTAACGAGGAAATTTCTCTGAATATTCTGCAGTTTGGGGTGCATCTGAATAATTTTTAACAATAACAGTACCGACTTTTTTAGCTTTCAGAACTTTTTACAGCACTTTCAACTTGTGCAATACCTGTGATGTTAAGATAGCTACAATTCAATATTTAATTGATGCCACTATTTTAGTTTTTAGTGCAGGTGTGCAAGTGATACAGCTTATGAAATTCATGAAATAGCCATTAATTATTGGGACTTACTTCACAAAATACAACTGAATGCACTTGATCACAGTTTTTCTTGCAATCAAAGATAGACACATTGATTTTTTTATAAACTGAGCTTATAATGCGAAAGTTATCAGTTCAGTTAATTCTGTAATCGCTCTGTTCTCCGTAATGGCACACTGCCTGGTTTGTGAACAAGCGAAGGATTAAAAATTCAAAGATACCGAAGTGAAGTGCTTGAGTGCGATACTAGATATTCAGGATTGTGGTAATTGATAAGTGCGCATTATCCTCTTTATAAAGTAAAGGTAAACTGTCTGTCACATGTAATCTTTCAGTTTTTACAGGAGAAACCAAAATTCTTGTTCTTGTATGGTTGATCAACTTTGTAGTATTGTACCGTTCTGCAGTATTCTCTACTTTATTAGCTTATTGGGACTTAGAGTGTTTATAGCTGTATTCTCAGAAGAAATCGAGTTTTCTTCATTTGGTATTACTCTTTCCTTTAGCCATATGTGCGTAAGCAATGTGCATGAGCAATGCTCTTACAAAGACGTTTAATTTTCTTGAATCAACCAGGTTCTTATTAAAACTTATATTTTTTACGCTTATTGATGCTGTATAGGACTGTATCTTGCTTTACCAATGGCAATGACATCGACGTTATACTATAGATATAGATCACATTGTGCTGTATCTTTGTGCTAGGAGCTTTCAATTTCTGAGCTACTCTTAAGTAAATTACTTGCATTGCATACTATCGAGTGATATTATATGATTAGGTTAATTTACGTCTAAAGCTTTGCCATTGTCTGCTGAACTGATCACAATTAAAAATTGTCATTAGAATTGTAGATTGTAACGTGTGTACGCAATAATTGAACAACAAGCATTGCATGCCCACCATGCACTGCATGTTGTAACCATCGTTCCTAATATATTTAGTATATCTTTACACAGGTGTGTTTACGTATAAAATATGTTGGTCTTGCTTGATCGTGCTGAAAGTGAAGCATCCTGCAGTTTTACGTCTTTCAGTAGAGTTTCGCATTTGAGTTCTATAGCTTATACTACTACCGTTGACTGCGACTATCCAATAAGGTGCGCTTTGTGGTCTTGGTTCACCAATCAAATACTAGCTTCGTCAGCAAGAGAACAGTGGAAGTCCAATCTGAACCTCACTGATTCTCTATCAACACGTTTCTTTTCATGTACTATCAGTTTATATCTTCCTGTGTTTGATAACCCTTTCCTTAATTAATACCTTTCGGCGAACTCCAATCGTTCTTTTTTCCTTGACAGTTCTTTTAGTAATAGTCATAAAAACAGTCTCTTATCGTAATACAATGATCAATAGAAGACTCTAGTTTTAAAGTTATGTTGTCGTGCATTTTCAAACGTAAAATTTACATGCACGCCATTCGTTCATTTATTCAGATTGCCTGGGAAACAGATAGGAATCTATCACTACAATTGAAACAAAAAAAATAGGATTGGAAAATACCCAACAAGACTTAAAAAATTAAGTTGATTCCGCGTGAAAACGTGTGTATAGAACGCGCTATAAATGTGATGTTCTGCATGCGGTAAACTTTTCCAGTTTTTTCAAATTATAGTATTATGTTAAATGCAAGTACTACGCTACGTCACGACTCTTCAAGAAAGAAGAATTGTAAATATGAGTACATGTTGTTCTTCATTTGTTTGATATTGCTCTCTTGTGTATTTTTCAGCGAATCTTGAACCTAGGAAAAGTGTTTCAGGGCAGGAAAGTGTTCCAGAACGGACGGCTAACATCTCTGTGACTGATACTGTGAATCGAGACACTCGTAAACGCAGTAATTCTATAGAGGATCCAAGTTCTGCAGTAAAACTGATTGCATCTGAGGCAGATTCAACGTACATGCAACGTGCAGATGGCAAAGTAGAACTTAGACGTGAGAAAAATGAACAAAGTGAAATTGATAGATCCCTTGAACTACTTGATGAACTTGTTGTTGAGCTGAGTGAGAAAGAACCTGGTAACCATGCGAATGAACGACCTGCATTATCTCGTAATGTTGATGGGAAGAGTGCTGGCTCAGCTAGTGATGCTGTCATGTCTCCAAGTCCAAGTCAAACTAGTATCAATAGTGAGAAATCAACTTCAGGAAATGAACTCATTGATAAAGATGTGGGTGTGTCTTCTCTCTCGGATATGTACCCGAGTCGATATCACAGCGACCCCACTCCGCGAGTGATAGAAGACTACACTACTATCCAAGAAACTATAGCGGAGTATGACATCAAGCCTAGGAATAGTAACAGTGAACCTGCAATCAACGGCAAGCTCTTGGAACAAGCCGCAGACCTTGCCAAAGCGAAGGCTGCTGAAAAGGAGAATGCTGAACATAAAAACAGTATTGAACATGCAACATCGACTCCTGCTGATCTGGCAAACAATGCGCAACCACAACAGAAATTACGGCGAAGAGAGAGCGAGAAAGCTCGACGCAGACAAGCTGCAAAGGCTGCTGCTCAGATTGAAGCTAATGCTAAAGAAGCAAAGCACGGTGAAGATGATGGCACGAAGGGTGGTGAACAACCAGACCATCGCACGTGGCCAAGAACCAAGTCAGAACCGGAGGCTGGAGAAGTACCAACTGGAAAGAAGAAAAAAGCTACGAAAAGTGTAAGTATTTAATCGCCTTGTGTGTGCATGGTAAACTCTTATATACTGAATACTTCTTCAGATGTGAAAAATGATTTTGTTTCCAACGATCGGTTATAATGCATGTACAATTGGTATTTTACTGTTAGTGCTATGTGCATGTTGTATACCATTTCAAAAGTACAAAAGCAAAGCACTCTGAAATAAGTGTTCAATAATTGTTCTGCAAATTTGAAGAGTGTTCAGTGGCAATTATAACTTATTCTTAATATACTGTTTGCTTAAAGTAGCTTTATGGAAAATTAATAAGATTAAAGGCATATATTTAGAAATAGATATATGTGATTTGTACAGTTCACTTCATTTATCCCTGCAACGCCTCACCATTTACCTAATTCAAGTGTTTTTGCAAGATACTTCACACTTAGATGACGGGTTAATCTTGTTCATATTTTTCAATTAGGAAATGAGATGGCATGTTATTCAAAACTTAATTGAGACGGAACAATCTTACGTACAAAGTCTTCAGTACCTGGTCAAGGTAGGATTTTATTGTTTCTGCAATATCAATTGACATGTGATGTGACCCTCCATCGTAAAAACCTTTGCGTGTTCGGTTTGTCAGAATCTTTAGCCAATTTAATTTTTGTGACGTTTCAAGAATGGTTTTAAAAAAAAACCTTCACAATAGGAATATTTAGCAATTGCTGGCGTTCGTGTTTGTAACTCAGTATTTTCTTTGCATATATTTTGTGACATATATATATCCTATCAAATCATACTCATGACATACCATACCATACCAACTGCACTGTACTAGATTGTATTGTGCCATACTTTGATGATAAACAGTCGCGTGCTTTGTTGTGTTGCAATCCATACTCACAAATCCTGACTCTGAATGAAATCTGTTATCAGTAAGATAATATTTAAGATAAATGTTTCACTCGAAACTTTAGCATTTAAAACCTAATCTAATTTGGATTTGTAGTTTGTTCACGACATGGTTCACGAGTTAATATCGTCTCATGCAACCTCTCTCATAATTCTAAACACAACATTTCGTCATCTATCTTTGATTAATGATGATAGATTACCTATATGATGATTAATGGAGCTGCCCGTGCTTACTTTTTGACAGTTACTTTAAAACCCGGGAGAACTTTTGTCTTTTTCTTAATCAGTATTTGATAAGATCATTATGAAGGCTTTTACCGCCAATCACTGCATTATACTTTGGAGCGTTAATACCCTGATTATACATGATATCTCGGTTGCACTTGCTCTTAGGGATTAATCATGATTTTGGCCATGGATAAACATGACGACATGCGTGTGTATAGCAAACCTCAAAAATGCACAGTGGCAGAAATCATGCAGCACAATGTGGCACTATAATGTATTTATTGAGGAGTATCTAGTTCAGTACTTTCTCGATTTTTGTGGTTTTGTATTGTCAATTTTGGCGAAGTGCCAGAGAATCTAAGACACAGTATTAGACTGTTTTATCTGTTCATCAGCCGCATCTAATGAGTCGTCTTTACATGCGGTACGATGCTCAATAGTATGCATGAAGCTTGTTTCAAGTAGGGGGCGTCTGGGCAGGAAAGAGTCGTCAATTTACTCAATGCATTTTTAAGTTCATCCGCTTTATTCACCATGATTTTGCCTGGAAATTGTAATTTTTACCATGAATATATTTAGTCTCTATCTTTTGGGGCAATCCATATGCTTAGTAGTTTGTACATATCAAGAATTGCTATCGGTTTCGCTCGTTGCACGAAACACCTTACGACCTACTTCTTTCCTTGTTTCTTTCTGCCTTCTCAGGTCATATTGCCAACTTAGGTCATGCACAATGGCCTGTTCGACTTTCTTCCTAGTTTGTTTGATTTCATTTGCACTGTGATACTACAAATGGTTGTGACAATGATAAGAGGTTATAAAAGAAAGTATGTCATTGTATTCATTCATTCACACTATCGCATTTATTGAGGCCCCTTACTGTTTGTAGTAAAGTACAAGATTTACCATTTTACTTCAAATTATTAGACAATATTTACTCAGCAGAAAGTTGACTTGCTGTTTTAAACAAACTTGGTAGTTTGTCCAAAAATGTTATCGCTGGTGTTTAACAGCACTGAGCTAAGATTGCACGACGCAGTCGCTTAGGAGTAGTTTAAGATATATGTTTCTCTTTGAAAACAGAACTACGAGCATTGAAAAGTAAAGTTTTGCTGTAGCAGTGACATTATCGCGGAATCGCACGTAACTGAAAGATGGTACTATTGTTCTCCAATACAGAGTACGACGCGATTTCTCAAAAATAAAGTCGTCCTCAACAACGTTAACGAATAGAGACACAATAGTGTGGTAATGTAAATCAGGAAATTGCATTTCATTTAGTAAACATTGCTTTCAACGTACGATTCATTTTTATAAAATAACCTTTTAAGAACGCGAGCGCTGATTGGTTGATTGCGTCAAAAAGCCGTTTTTCTATAACTTGATAAATAGACATGGGAATCTTCGCGCGGGAATATTCGTGAGATTGCGTGAATTAACAGGAATTTTAATAGACGAAAATCTGACAAAAATATAAACAAAAGAATTAATATTGAAAAAATTGATGAACGTATAAACTAGAAAAAACATTTGAAATAATGCAATAAATATCAATATAATTTTTTGCTTTATTGTTTTTAAATCGTTATTTAATAAAGGAAATAGAAAACACTTTTTCCGGCTCGTGCTCTCACGCAATTTCTCGTTTCTCCCAAACTTGCACGCGTGTTTCTATAACGCTATCGATACACAGGAAATGTTTCATATTTCTTAAATAATGATAGTCGCGTAGTCAACGTCGCGTCGCAGAATCTTAAGCTCGCTCACATCTTTTCGTAAGCATGAGTATTTTAAACCTTTTAGAGTTGACAAGGTCCGTCTGTATCGATGTTTCACTTAAGTCATATAACTATAAACGGCAACAATCTAAACTGGCTGTTGAGTTAAAACTATACAAAACTAGATGAACCTATACGCAGTAGGATGAAATCATCCCTATGATCTAAGGTGTATCTCGTACAACAAACCGATCTTTATTAGAACGGATTTTGCGGAGAGGATCGTACGTATTTCAAATTTTCATGAGTGGAGCACGCTTATCTTTTCATTTGCTCACAGTCAAGTAGTCTTCAAATATTTGGATCTGCTTCAAAAATCTTCCACTTTTCAAAAGTCAGCAGCAATCTATCCTAAGGTGTTCTAGCATAGCAAGAAGTTGTCTTCGTCGACTGGAAGTAGTAGATATTCAACAGAATTACAAAGCACGTTCTTTTTATAGTGAACGTCAAACGGTTGATTCTCCGCGTAGGTTTAGCTACACTGCAGAGAACAGTATATATAGTATAGTGGGTTCGAAATAAAACTTTTAGTGTCAAGTCTGTCTGAAGCTCTACATGGAAAAGTTTTGTTGCAGCACACTTACGTTGAGTGAGAGCCAAGCCCAAAGCATACGTTTTCATTATCAGATGCGAAAGAGCAAAGTAGCCTTTTAAGGACAAACGTATGATAACTTTGAGAAAAATCTACCTTTGTCCCAAAGACTATAATTATCTGCCTTCATGACATGTAGTTTGTGACACTGGTGTAGGTCTTTATACGAAAGGAAATCTGTGCTTCACAATTGCTGTAAAGATAAATAGCTTAGGTTGAATAAGCACATAGACGTGGTAGATTCCACATGTTGCACTGCATTGTATGAGAAACCCTTGCAGGATAACTAACATTGTACATGTTCAAATTCATTTGATATACAGTGGTTTATGATCAAATCATAGAGTGCTCGTAAATGATCCAATAAACGCCCGGGGTGTTTATTAAATTCTAGCGGTTCTAGGGGGGTGTTTAATAGATACAAGGCGTTTAATAGAGAGAGGTGTTTATATAATTTCTATCACTTTACTGTGAACAAACGAAAACACAACTAAGGCTAAATATATAGTTTTTGAGCCCAATCGATAACCCACTATAATAATGATATTATAGTGTCGATTTGGGGGGGGGGTGTCTACTAGAGACGGGGTGTTTATTAGAGAGAGGCGTCTATTACAAACTCGCGCTTCAAGGGGGGTGTTTATTAGATACGAGGCGTTTATTTTATAGGGGGTGTTTATTGGATCGTTTACGGTATACGATAACCAGTTTAGCGCACACAGCAATGTTGTGGTTATGCTGTAGTGTTGATGTTTTGAAGAATTTTATACGGTTGCTTGACATGCATGACTTTCCAGCGGTGCTTGACCCTCGTATGAATTAAGAAATGTAAAACTGTGGACGGAAATATTTTGATTGTAAAGAAAAAACCATGAGTAATGGTAACTACTTTCACAAGCGTGTACGATAACTTGGTTAGTTAAAAAATTACGCCATAGTTACCGTTTCAGGTCATTGTACATACATGATATACAATGACAGACACATGCAGATGAGCTCAGTAATTGCATGTGTTGTTTTTATGTTGTAGATCTTTATACTAGGATGAATTGGTTTTCGTAGAAGGATGTTTTTTTGTTACTTGAGTGCACTGTTTTGTTATGCAACGTTATAAGCACATAAAAGCAACATTGAATATACATCTATAGTTGAATATTCAACTGAATACAATAGTTTTGTGTCTAGCTATAGGTTCAGTGCTCACAGGGTTTGATTTAAATTGTTTGGGAGATGTGTGGAAGTGTTTTTAAAAACTCAGACTTGTCCAACATTCAAGCTAAATAGGATTCGGACCCCGGTTTTCTATGGTCCAGTCCAATGTTCCTGGCCTGCACGATACGCGAGAACCATGTAGAGATGTGAAGTTTCGTTGTCTTGAGATCTTGTACGCCCATGCAAAGTATTCTTTTGAACAACACTTTGTTACTCCTCATTACTCTGGCTAGTGGTAAACACTTTTACTTTTCTCAATTCTCAACGCTTTAGGTTCCATACTGTGGATTGAAGCATCTAACTTATCGTTCGTGTTTGACTCGGAGTTGTAAATTTCATATCATTTGATTACATTATGTTCCTAATAAATTAAGCCACTTTGTAGGTACAGTGCGATAAAACAGTAGATCGAACACAGATGTTAAACATCGGGGCACTTGCGCCTAGTGTTGATTTTTTGTTGATTTTTTTGCAAGATGCGAGTTCAAATGGGGCAAGTAATGTTCATCAACGATTTTGTGGTTTGTGAATCAACGTCAAGAAACTACATCATTCTTTGCGGTTATATGCTCCGCTTCTATAAATCGCTGGAAAAATTTTCATAAAACGAAAGATTGTCTGTTCCTAAAATAGATGCAGACGCTAAATATATACGTGCTGGGTAGACCTTCTTTGCACAAAAGAATGCGTGGCTATAAATAGCGCTCATTCCATCATTGTGTAGTACACTAAATACTCGAACTGACAGTATTCAGTGTTTGTTCATTGCGCACCAGCTGTCTTCACGCAGAAAGTGTTGTACCCTTCCAGTACGTAACATATTATTATTGTTTAGTGCAAGTTTCAATACAAAAGTACCATCTAGGCTCATCAGGACGACTGCTACTTCCTACAACGAAATAGTACTGTACACTGTATATGAAAGTTATTGTTTCAGTGTATTCGACAAGTTCATTTATTCATTCAATTCAATCTTGGACTTTCAACAATCACGGTTTTTGGGGGGTCAATTGACGATTCCATACCACTGTATAAGGAAGGACAGTAGTGCCACTTATGTTGGAATGTTTGGAGGGTTTTGTCCTCGCGCGTATCGTCATATGCAGCCACTGCTTTACGCTCATCGAACAACCGGCCCCTGGTGGTTAAACGGCTAAAGCACTACGATGCCACAATGTGAAGAGTATAACAGTCGTTGTCATTGTTGCTCAATTGGAGTGCATTGTTTTTACTGTTACTAACAGCAGGGTTATCTTTCATAAGGAAATTACCATGAATAGGCCTCACCATGTGGTTCTACGCGACACTAATGAATGCATGTTAACGAGTCTTCTGTTCACAAAAAGTGCAGCATTAAATGTAAAACATTACAGTGAAATAACTTTTCATCAGTCAAGTAATTAATATGCTATTACAGTTGAATTTAACTTATATTATACATAAACTATACTGTTTGTACAAAACAACATATTGTAGATGATTGTCTTGCACATTCATGAAAATGTGGAAGTCATGTACACTCGCTAATTTTAAGTTAAACGAAGTTCTACTGAAAGATTCGTTGCACTTCGGCTTCTATGATTTGTGTAGTCGTTCCTGTAGTTCAACCGTTGTCATTACGTTTTGCGTGTTGAACGGTTTTCGGACGACTAACCTTTCCAGTAACATCCTCATATAGTCTCTGCGTTGTATGTTGCTATTTGTCAGCTCGTCGCCACACCATTTATTTACAATTTTATTATTTTTTCATCGTGTACAGCATGTTTTGTTGGGGGATTAGAATGGGCATTCTCGATATTCGAGTTTCGTGCTATACATATTTCAGTTGCATTTTTCGTTTAATTTGTTGATCAAGTTCTCGTTGTTTTCACATTTTTTATGCGTGATTTTGTCATAATGAACTTGTAAACAACACTGGATGTACTGTTTCTACTATCCTTTCATTAAAAAAAATCCCGTTTAACTGGGAAAGTAATTGACTTTAATGTAGGAAAGTTGAAACCGGTATCCTCTTTGAAGTCTAAACCTGGCTGTCTTTCGCAGCCAGGCGGCCAGGCTGTGTAAATATTTATCCATCGCACATCGTTCTAAGCGCAGAAATGGAGATTGCATGGCGAAATTATTTTCTTTTTACGAGGGCATCGTGAGGCTCTGCATTTAAGATTTGTTACCTACTGCTCGGGAATTAGAAACAATCGAAATGATGTCTTTTATATTCCTAGCATGCACAGTCAGAACTAGAAATAGAACTATGCTTGAACCTTTCTAGAAGTGATAGGGACCAGACTTGTTAATAAGTCACACATTGCAAGTCCAAGTCAAGTCACGAGTCATGTTGTTCAAGTCCAAGTCAAGTAACAAGTCATTTAGTCTAAATGCAAGTCAAGTCACAAGTCAATTCTTGCAAGTCCAAGTCAAGTCACTAGTCAATGAAGTCATTCGATTACTGAAGCTCTTTTTGACAAATGTACTGTATAAC
>JAODVQ020073753.1:0-17966 GCA_025400075.2 Phenganax stokvisi
AGGATTCTTTTTAACAGGTCAAATAGATATTGTTGCTGAGGCTGACAAGTACAAATAAGACGGTATATTTCTGGGAGAACTTGGTAACACAATCTTACCGAGCCTGTGTAATGCACTGGGTGTACCTATTATTGCATTGTCATCTGCAGTTAATCATCCCTTAATCAATCTGATGCCTAGAAAGATGGTGATTGCAGTGCATAGGGCACTATGACGCCGTCATCATCAAGGATGAAAAGCAGGTTCCAGATTGTAACATGTTGGCAAAACCCGAAGAAACAAAGTGTACGTGTGGTGCCAATGATAAATCAGATAAACCTCATTGTAAGCCTGTGGAGAGCAAATACACAAGCCTCATCAGGTGCCCTCGCTGTAGGAACCAATCTTCTTGCAGAATACTCTGCAGGTGCTGAAATTGTAGCAACCCATTTGGTCATAAAAGTGACGTTGAATATAGAAGAAAGTGCCCAAAGCATGCATGGCAATATGATGTTCCAAAAAGTGTGACATTTTCATCAGAGTCATGACGCACGATCTGAGTGAAACCAGCCTTTACCATCGCAGTTTGGATGTGTTAAAAAGAAGGATCTCTTCAGCTGCTTGGAGGTTGAGATCAGAATTGATGGAGCAAAGGTTAGGAATAAGGCTGTAAGAAGAATGTGAGGAGGAGTTGGAAAGTGTTTCTTCTAGTATTGCTTGTGGTGGGCTGTCATTGTGTATGATGCTACTGAAGTTAAGGTGGGTTTAAGGGTGCTCACGCTGGCACGTCGCGTTGTGAGACAATGGCGCTTGCGTAAAAAGGACATGGCGGGAAATATGGCTAGCAATGGCAACTAATCTAGAAGTGCCATCACTGTGAGTGCTTTTGAAGATGATAAGTTCAAAATATCTACTTCTGCTGCTTTCACTATAGTCTTATCATCTAAGCATCTACACCAATTGTGTACAGATGAAAGTCATACTTTGACTCTTACAATGATTGCAAAGTCATGTATTCAATCTTTAGAAAGCAAAAAAGAAAAGCTGTGGGTGTCAATTCATAAGCTAGATGCTTTATCTGTTTTTTCCTTAAAGTGGTTGTCCTTGGGTGTCAGTGAGTGTAATCCGTTATTTTTTCTATTCAACCTCATCATAAAACAAAAATTTCAGCCACCACCAACTGCTGCATGCAGTAGTCCAGCCCCTTTCTCAATAGTACACCAGAATGTGCTGAGATATGTTGCAGGTTATCAGCTGACACTTAAGATGAGGAGACAATGCTGCTTCACAGTTCTAGTGATGATGGCAGTACCCATCATGGGACAGAGACGAACAGACTTAATGGATAGGGGTGTTTTATGGCATGTCAGTGATGTAGTATTCTCATTGTTCTTAGGTTTTAAAGAAGAGACTCATCACCACTACAGAATATCCCTTAACAAAACTACAACAGCTCAAAAAACTTAATCTCATGGACACTTCTAAATAACAAGAATGTGCTCTTTAACTGGTCACTTTTGACTACTGAGGTCGAGGATGGCCGAGGAGCAGTTATTCTGGATAAATGATGAAAGTATTTATCGCAACAAGAGCCTATGGATTTGCTAACTCGATACTTGAGCCGTTACCAGCAATCCATGTACTTCGGCGGTCATGTTGTTAGGATTGTAGCTTTCTTGTAAAATTATGTGTTTGTAACAAATCACTACAGAATTAACAACATTTCCATAGCAGCGCATCATTTCATTTCAATTGTCTTCTTGACATTTTCTTCTTTCTGATTTACCCCAAGATAAGCTCCGCTGTCATCTCTCTCGATCTCACTGATATCGCTGTGTCGATTTGTTCTGTGTGGCTTATACTACCCGGCACATAAAAGAGTGAAAGGGTTTTTATGTCACCTTAAACGGCGGCACAGTATGCAATGAAGTCCTTAGTCCTCAGCCGCCCTCCCTTACGGAAACCGATGTGTACCAGGTGGAGAGGATAATCAGCGAGAGGCAGGTTAGACACACCTACTCCCCTTTGACCTTGCTGACGTAGCACTATAGTGTAGAGAGAGTAAGGAGTACCTGGTCTTATAGAAAGACTACTCCAAGGAAGAGGCTAGCTGGGTGCTAGAGGGAGATGTCACTATGGGTGCGATAGAGTGAGTGAGTGGTTCTTATGTACATGGGCAACTATAATTTCCCATGGGTAACCAAATCCGATGTCCGGCTTGCCTTTTGGGCATGGTAAAGAAACTGTTAATTTCTATATAAGCCTGTCAAGTAGCCTGTATTTACGGGTTGTTTGTGTTTGATATTACAGATGGCAGGTAGCTGTGAATTCTTTACCTATTTCCTCTGCAGATACTTCGATTCACCAACACCACATTACAGGGTTGTTGCTGATGATGTCAGTACTTTTGTTTCTGAAGTTGCTAGAAGTCTGCGCACTGGCATCAACCGTCTCTTTTCACTTAGCTTAATGTTCATAACAGATATATGTAGTTTTCTTTTTGGTGGCAAAGGAAAAGCCTGTCCCAATAGGCTAGGAAAATTTTATTTGGAGGATTTTAGTGAAGCATTTTTCCCTAAAGACTGGTATTTTATTTACGACAGGTTAGGTAATAGTTGTAAGATAAGCTTCCCTATCATAATGTACAGCAAGATTATTTGGACCCCTGTAGTGTATTTTAGAGATGAAGGAGGTTTAATTCACCCCAAGAAACGATCATTTAAAGAGGTATGTTATGTATTCATGTGTAAGCAGCGTTAAACATTATATTAAGAAAATAAATTACTATTTGAACCAGAGTTTTTTAAAACTATGATGAAACCAATGTTTCGGAGCCCTCACGGGTTCCTTCATCAGGGTGAAGACTACAACTGGATGAGAAAGCTTGTCCAGAGAACGAAGTAGTCTCAAACATTATTTTGTATTATCATGAGAAATAGTGTGCTATAATGAAGTACCAGCGCACATGGTATAATAGTTTGGATTGTCTTGTGGCGTCTGGCTGGGGGTTTGGAGGTGGCTACTTTGTTGGAGATGCTGGATGGAGAAAAATAGTAAGAATAAATATGAATAGCTCTACACCTAGCTATCTAAATTGCCGTAGGTATGTGTATTTTAGGTAGGCCCATGAACGGTTATCTTTTGAGTTGTGGTGGCTTTGAGAAAAGCCGTTTTAGAAGAAAAAGTTCAGTAGTCGGTCTCAGTCTTAGTGCCGCCTGGCTCGCTTCTCCTGGATTTCTGTGGTCCAGTAGGAGATGTTTCTCTTGGTGTAGGTTCTTTTTTTGTTTTTTGCAGCTATGAAGGGCCTCCTGTCAGTTCTCAATCTGCAGAATTTCCTTGCATAGGTTGTGCCTATTTGATGATTAATAAGCATGCTTTGCTGCATAATTGTTCTTTTCCACTCCTAATAATTAGTAGTGGAAGAATGAATTTGTGCCATGTTATGTCAATGACTATACCTTGTCCAGAGAAGGCAATCATGTTCCCATACTTTATGATGAGCTCAGGAACACGAGAGACCAGACATATAGGGTGTTATGTTCTTCTGGTAGCCTTCCAGATGGTCGAGAGCCAAGAAGTCAGTGACCCATTTCTTCCCCTGTTTCCTGTTTTAATATCATAAATGTCTTGTGCAATGTCATACCTTTAGGTGTATCTGTTCTGGGTTGGGAGATAGAGCTGTCAGATCTACATTGAGTTCCACCAAATCCTACACAGTAATTGATGCCTAATGTGGTTCATAATTTTAAAATGTATGTACACCTTCCAGAGGGAGCCAATTCTCTCGGTATCAGGCAGCAGTTCTATCATGAGATTAGGGAGACCGTTGAGGACCTTTAATTTGTCTCTCCTAGTCAGTGCCGTCCAGTTAAATGCACCTGGTACAGCCGTGTTCTTCTCATTGAAAACCTTCATGGTTATGATGGTATGTATAAATATTATAATATGCATACACAACAAGAAGTATTGACTTACTGGAGAGATTTGAAATGACACGCCACATTGCCTGATAAAGAGTTCCAGTGTTCTGATGTGTGTGTGTCTGTCTTCTTCCCCTCTCTACTGTAGAGTAGTTGATCTTGATGGTCTGCCTGCACGATCACATTCTTCAACAGGATATCCCCAATCCTTAGCAGTAGGTGGAGCTCGTCTAGAATCCCTTGGCCTGTCTGAGCTTACTGCTTAGTTTTGCAGCAATCTTTCTAAGCCCCTCTTCAACTCCTTCACACTGAGTCAAGGTAACACACCATCCTTGCACTTCCTTGTTTACTCCGGAAACCAATGTGTTCTTCTCCTCATAGAGTGTCAAGAAAGTGGAGTTAGGGATAACCAAGGTGAAGAGTGGAGATCCTGCAAAGACTCCTTGTCCTGTTGTAAAAGAGCCTAACTCAGCATTAGCAATTGAAATGGCCGTTGTTATGCACTGTCGGTGAACAGCCGCAACTATCTGAAGAATTTTCCGCCACACGTTGATTGTGTCTTTAATTAACTTCCAGTGCATATTTTAGCGTATATATAATGTGTCGCTGTGTAGATCAGATTTCGCACTACTCGGGTGAATTAAACCCGACTTGTCCGCCTTGTTTGACTGAGAATGTGGTATTAAACCCGACTCGTCCGGCTTGTTAGACTGAGAATGTGGTATTTGTAAGTTGTAACGCTAAAAAATAGAGTCCGGACCCAGAGGCGACAGAAAATCACGAGTTATTGTAAGTAAGAGACAGTATCCACGCTTCTAACTATCTAGTCAATGTACATATCTTATATCCACGCCATTCACGATAACATAAAAGAATTTACAGTGGATATATTGGATTATACTGAAAATATATTATAATTCCAATCAGTAAAAAACATTAGAGCATCGCTCTAGCTCTTTAATGGAGTGAGAGAGAGTGGTTGATGGAGTGTTCATCGTTATTAGCACCATCCTAGAGAATTAACGGCCCCAACAGGACGAATTCTGTGATTACCAGCTATTTGCAGGTACTTTTTGTTGACCTGTGGCTGCTTAATAATGAACGGTGGCTCCAGGTTTTTTTAGGAAAATAGTAATTTTGACATCCCTCTACATTTTTAGACATTCACAAAGTTATAAAAGGACTTCATGTCTAAAAAAGATGTTTGCGTGACCCGATTTTCAAAAAAAATTCATTGAATTGTACACATATAATAGGAAAACTAATGTCCTTGTAGAAAAACCCGCTGGCTGCTACTACAGAGGTTGGCTGGCGGGATTTTGGTGATAATGAGGAGTAGAAAGGGTATAACAATGCATCCAGACGTTCGCAACTACTCATCTACGTTAGTAGCTTAGAGAACCTGTGAATATACAAAATTGCTCCTTTAAACACCATACATTTTGCAAATTTTTAACTTTTTACGCATTATGATGTCACAATTCCTCATATTGATGGTAACGCTATACAAACAACTTAAACAGATGATATTACAAAAACGTAAGTAGTTAAGAACTGAGTTGAATTAATTACATGTTGTATGTATTATTTATTAAGTACATGTTGTATGCATTATTTATAATACCAGTGATTCATGTATGTTTGTAAGGAGATGTTTACGTATACTAGCTGCTAGATTAGGTTGGCTCCTCTTCTCTCCTTTAGGGTCTTGATGAACCTGTCCTCTCTGCCCCTGTTGGTTAAAAAAAGTAACATCTTGGAACTGTGAAGATAAATTGTACCAGCTCCACAAAAGAAAGGACTGTTAGATATACTTTAGGTATATTATATTATCTCAATACATCATCATGTCGCTAACCTATGATTCTTAGCCCAATGTGAGTGTCTCTGGTAATTAGCATTTTATGTTCTTCTTTGGATGGTCAAGGAATGGAAGGAACTGTAACCACTGATGAGACTTTTAGTTATAATCACCATATGTGACCGTCCACATGAAAAGGGCCCATTCGTCAAGCGCGATCGATTTCGCGATTAACATACCTACGCGTTGCTATGGGCGTGCTCTATCATATGATGTAAACCTCACCTCTTTAGCATGTTCCGTTGCTGAGTTATAAAGCAATACGCACGGGTACCCCCCAGGCCACTGAACGGAGAAATTGACGCTTGAAATTAACTTCCAGTGTATACCTGGACATATCCGTATACGCGTGCTAGGGGTGCGCGCGGCAAACGTGACCTTTGAACCCTCAATTAAATAAGTTAGCTAATGCCATGCTTCTTCCGCTGGTCTTGTTTTCTTCGCAGGTGGTTCTGTTGGGCGGGGACAAACGAGGTCGCGTGTCTCTTCCGTGCAGTACTCTGCAATATTATTATGCAGATACCACTGTCTCTCGAGCGGTAGACCTCGTGGCGGGATTACATCGGGGAGAGATGAGAATTCTGGAGACCAGGATGACGATTTTAGGAGGTTCTCTGATTGCACTTCGCCGTCTGTTATCGTGCGGAGCAGAACTACACCTGGTTCTGATGCTGAAAACTGAAAGTGGTGGTAGCTCTTGATGTTCTTCAGTTTCCGAAAGTGAGCCCCTAGCATTCCACTCCAGTTGTATGTCAGAACAAGAATATCTCCTTCCTGTGTCCCAACCAGCTGTGGTGTGTTGACGGTTGCTGACTGGTCCACTACAGCAGCAATGTCAGCAAGATTGCTAACACGTGTCCTCTGGAACCGGCGCTTTATAAGACCAAAACACCAGTCCGGAGAGAACTTGGTGTGGCCTACAATGAGGAATGACAGCATGACTGTCTTGTGGAGGCCAACCATTGTACGCCACATTAGGTACTGAATTACTTTATTATTTTTATTCTGGCCGACACAGTTGTCAGCATGCAGATGAACCTCACACTCCCCCAAACCATGTTTCTCGAAGAAATGGTGTAGGAAACTGGCAATTGTATTGGCTCCCTTTCAAGTATCACATGCCTCGTCAACAAGGTATGTTACTTAGCGGGGAGAGCCTCACAGCATACTCCAAATAGAGTGCACTTACTCGGTGTCAGGAAATAAATTGGGCCTGGCTGTAGTGGGTTTGATGGGTAGTGCACTTGTTGCGCCATGTCAAATGAATAGTGTACTATTTTCAGAGAACATGACTTGGCGGAAGAAAAGGCAGGAGGGGGAGAGAAAGTATGACCAGTTGCGAAGTTGGCTCGGATCTGCTCCTTTGAGGTATCACATACTGTTTGGTAGTAAGATCTATCCTTTGTTGCCAACATAATGTTCTCTTCAGCAGCCTTGATAATCTAAATTTAATGTGGTAAGGAACTTTAGTATTTTAGATACATGTTAATCTAGCTATACCTTTGATTTCTGCTCCTCCGGCTGATTAGCCGACCTCATTATTGCAGTGCTATTTGGTTGGCAGACTCAACAGTGGTCACTCATAGGCTTGGTCACTGTGACACACAGAAGAAACCTTTGCCACAAGGAGCAGAAAGTGGAGTAGGAGACTCTGTGAGCAGGAGGTGAGAGGCCAGAGAGCGACTCTAATTATAAGTACCACACATTTTTTTTGTGGTGCTAGATGGTAATAGCTGGAGATCTGCTCTTTTGTACCCAGGTATTCGTCCTGGTAGAAGGATGGCATGGGCCTCAGCGTAAGTGGTGATGAACTGTACTACTCGCTGTGTGTCAGTGTAGCTGATGGTATGAGCTGGAAGATGGCGGGTGTTCCCATGTGTACGAGGAGCAAGTCCATTTGTGGCAAGGCTCCTTTTGAGATTTTTTATCCTCTTCTCTGAAATGGAGTGCAAGAAGAGGAACGTCTTCCAACACACTCTTAGACCTCTATGCCAGAAAACAGCATAGGAACGTTGGCGACTCTGTTTCGGAGAGCGTATTGCACTTTTACTGGAGAAGGTAAGTGCCTTGAGTTGTCCCAGGAGAACCATGTCTAACTCAAGTCTGGTCATTTCTCTACATTCCTGCCTGATATCTATGTAGTGCGTGATGGAGTACTGTTAACTGCAGGCCTTTCCAGACTGCAGTGTACAGCCTCACCCTTAAGATAAGTAAGACTGGACACTCTGGATCTCTACACCTTGAAGATAGTCAGGATCAGGTACCATAGTGCTTGTTAGAGATGTATCTGTTAAAGTTACTTACGATTTTATATTGCCATGCAAATGTTATTAAACTAACCAAGGTCACTTTCCTCTTCTGGAGTAGGTTGTCCCTCGGATTGAGCTGGAGAGTTTGGAAGACTGCCAGCTAGAGATGTAACTGTCGAGGGTAACCTGTTGAATTCTAGTTTTGTTGTTTGTTTTTTGTTTAACTAACCAAGCTGAGGAGGAGTTCCGTGATATTGAAAGAGAGAGTCCAATTCAGGAGGGAATGACCCAGGAGATCGAGAGAGGGAGTCTATTCCAGAGAAGAGTGGTACAGGTGATTCTGAGGCAGCTGTCAGAGGAGGGATTACAGGTGTTGTGTTGCTTACTAAAGATGTGTCTGTTTATGAGGTATGATTTACACAAGTACCATTAATGGATTTATTACACAAACCAAGTTCATCTGCCTCAGCAGATTCAGACACAGGGTCTGCCACAAAACAGGCAGAGGAGGAGAGAAGGTGAGGACTGGGACAAGAGAGGCTATCATTATCCAGACTTAGCTCACCATCGAGCTCATCATCAGATTCATCTACCATGAATATCATGCACGTAGTACAACCTATGTATGTTTGTGTGTATATTCATTGATTACCAAGCTCTTCCTGCTCAGTGGACCCAAAGTATTCTGTGAGGAAGTCAGACAATGCTTCCTGATCTCTTCCAGTCACTGATATCTCCCTAATTGCCATTGCAACTACTTGTTTATTCATTGAGGAAGCCATTTTTGCCAGCTGTTTACTCACTAATGTTGCTACGGACACTCGCATACGCGTTAGATTTCCGTATACTAGCTCCATGAAATTACTCCACTTAATTTCCGTGCACTATGGACGCTGCCAGGAAGGAGCTTTGCAACCAGCACCGTAGTGTGCGCTACGAAGGTCCCAGAGAGGTCACGAAAAGGTAGGTGAATGATTGCTCTACAACTAGATATAACTTTTCTAAAATCCGTTATTAGATCAAATTTCATAGTTTTTGTTATTTTCTCCATTCCTACGCACGTCAACGAATGGGCCCTTTTCACGTGGATGGTCACATATTATTCTGAATGCTTATAACTAAACCTCAATCCTCTTGTCCACAGCAGATCTATAAGGATATTTAAACTGGTTCCTTTCACTGAAATTTCTCACATTCAATGAGTTAAACAGGTTGTCGAACATAGAAACAAATAATGCTGTTTTCTCTGCTTTTGCGTCTACAACCAGCTGCAGTGGCTTAGAGCAGTGTTGCTCAGCACCTTAAATATAACAACATAATAGTACCAGACATAAACACTATTATACCTGTGTAGCTAGATCAACAATTATTTTAATTTCAATTGATTGATTTTTATCCACATTTTAGAATGTTTCATTCACTTGTCTCACTTTACCTTTTTTTTGCCACATTTAAAAAAATTTACATCCTAGTATCTCCAAGCTATTGACCGCCTCCCATAAAATGAGGTAAACTTGATGTGTTGCTATGGTTTTACAGAGGAACCAAACGTATGGAAAACAGAATGAACTGCTGAGACTCCTAACCATCAGCACCAACATAGAAATAGCCAGAGGCATATCAGTTTAGCTCTGGAGTCCCCTCTCGTGTGCTATGATCTCTCTAAGTTGGTGTCACTGAGATGGCAAAATCATATTAGTGTTTTTGAGGTTGGTGCAGCTAGTGAGTTGGGTCTCTGCCGAAGCACTCTTAGATTTAGTACTTTCCTAAATATTGTGCAAGGAGTGCATCATAACCAATAGCATTTTTATTAAACTTAAAACCTTCTCTAATAACAGATATGATATAAGCGAGTAATTTGGTTAGGTTTTCTTACAATTTTTGTAGCGGAGATATAGCGCTTTTCTTGTCAGTTTTGGTGGCAATTGGCAGCCATTTTTATGCTGTTATGTAGGTGTGCACTGTAGTTTGCTTATTACGTTATATTCAGGTTGTTAGATTGTAGAGTCTATAGTGTGATGGTTAGCGTACTGTGTGTCACAAGAGGACGTCACTGTGGCGGGTTCAATCCCAGTTTTCGCATATTTTATTTTTTTGTCAAAGGAATCTGTGGTCTGCAGATATAGCCATTACTGCTATCGCTTCTAAATTAACCTATATCAAGTTTTTTGTTTTAGGTAATTATGCAGTCAGAATGCTCCCCAGTCTAGTTACTTCGATTTGCAGTGCGGCGAGGGGGTGTAGATACAGTTGTTTTGCCGACTTCTGCCATTCACATGCTTATGTTTATAATGTATTGTTGGTATCTTTTTAACTATATATAACCACTAGACATGTATATACTGCTAAGCATTATATTTCGCTGAGGTTTCAGCACTTCAGTCCTTTTAATTTGGGAGGTACTAATGAGCGCATTTCCGTTTACATCCATATGCATTGTGCTTGTCCCTGGAGTGAAGCCTACATTTCTGAGCCTCACTTCCGGTTACTAGGGTAACCCAACACTAAGCTAAAATATACTACCAATAAGCTGTTTGAGCTACATTTATGCAGTACCCACAGCTGATATGTTCGACCTCACCTTATTCATATAATCCAGAATAGCTGGCATCCACTGTGTGGGCTGAGCCACTCTGTAATTAAAGTGCAGTGGAGCCAGTGAGCTCCAGCATGTCAGTGAATGCAGTGATGTCAGAAATAGCTGTGAGCTGGATGATGGCAGTGAGCTCAATGATGGCAGTGAGGCCTGTGAAGTGAGTTATTGCTGCGAGGCCAGTGAGCTCGGTGGTGGCTGAAAGCTCACTGATTGCAGTAACATTGATGATAGCAGTCATAGTAGTGAGCTCAGAGAGGCCAGTGAGGGCAGTGAGCTTTGAGCTTAGAGAGGACAGTGATGGCAGTGAGGCTAGTGCGCTCAGTGATGGCAATGAAGACAGTGAGCTCAGTGATGGCAGTGTTACCAATGATGACAGTGAGGCCAGTGAACTATGTGATGGCAGTGAGGCCATTGAGCTCGGCGATGGCAGTGAGCTCAGTGATGACAGTGAAGCAAGTCAACTCAGTGATGCCAGTGAATGCAGTGATTGGAGTGAGCTTACTGCCCCTGGTAGTAGCTTAGTTGGTAGAGCACTCGGCCTGGAGTGCCGAATGTCATGGGTTCGAGTAGTGTCAGTGGAAGAGCCTTTATTTGAAAAGGATTGCCTTGGATTTAGTTGATGTGCTTTACCTTGTGTTGTATGTTTCTTCACGACTTTCTATCAAGGGAGTAAGCTCAGTGATGGAAATGCTGTGACACAGCGAAGGCTAGAGTGCAGTAAACTCTGTGATAGCAGTGATAGCCAGTGAGCAGAGTGATGGCAGCAAGTTCAATATGGTGGCAATAGTTTAAGGTCAGGTGTCCAATTGATTAATTAAATGTTATAGTAAGTTAGATGTTTACAAAATCTCATAATAAACTCATAATATGTATTTTAAGTTCTTCATAAATTAGGTTCTATGAGTCTTGTAACTATTACACTTAGTGTAGATGAAGACAGCAACACTTTCTACAGCTTTATACAGAGTTTTTTCCTGGTCCATTGAACTATTTTATCCTTGCATAATTTGCACCGTCCACAATCCTCACTTTTTCACCCTGTACAATGTCCACAATGCTGCCTTTTATTACTTTATGTTTTCTGTGTTCAAGCCTGAGTAAGTAAATTAAGTAAAGTAAAGAAGAGTAAGAGAAGAGCTCATACTATCCTCGTCCCTGGGCTCTCACAAGTGTGAGGAATTACTGTGACTGACCTTTGACCCTATTGGAAGTTACAGAGCCTGGACCACGAAATCACGTGCACCGTCGAGAGTGGTAGAAAGCGTGGCAGGGAGAGTCCCATCATCAGTCAGCTACAAGGCGACCATGCCCCACACACCACTAACGTTATTTAGTCCTAGAGCCCCAGCTAGAGATCCCTACAAGCGACCATATTTGTTGTGCCGCCTGCTTGTCCTTGGAGGAATAGCATAGACTGCCGCTATAAGCACAATAGGTGTTGGAACAGAGTGCCAGAGGCGAGAGCAAACATACAAAGCTGAAATGGCCACACAGGAAGCAGATCTTTGCGTGCCAGCAGTATCATAGCCACACAGCATACAACTGAATTCACACAAGAAGCACTGTCCCTGAAACCATCACGGAAAGGAAAGTCCTTAGAAAGTATTAGCAAGTTAAACTCAAGGGAAAAAGGTGAGACTTGAAGAAATAGCATTACAACTATTGGGGCTGATTCTTCAGGCATAAGATTATAATCAAGCAAGTCAGTAGTTTGGCTACGTGCGCAATAGTCTTCACTCATGATCACCAAGACCCCAACATGTGTTAGCGCAGCGCCACACGTGGGTTCACTTATGTCGTCACAGTTAGACGCGTGTGAATTCAGGGACCAGGCTCTCTCCCCGCTTATGATTCACAGGTTCAAGGGTCAACGCGTAATATTTCACTTGCACTGAGGAGAGCCTGGGGACGAGGCTTAGGTCATACACCTGAATTATCCAAAGTTTCCTGTGAAGATATTCCTTATGATACACGCTAGTAGGAATTAGGGTATAACATTGAACCATCATCACTCTATATAACATTATATTGGATCACTAATACTGCGAACAGAAGTGTTGCTCATTATGTCCCAAGGTGGTTCACAAGCATATGCATCACAGTACGTAAAACAACCTTAATATAACACATGAAACTTATAATTATGGTGAACTACATTAAAGGTGTTCTCTCACTCTTTCTTCCAACATTGTTGCAAGTTTATTTAAATCTGAGTTATCTTTCATTCTTTTGTGCCGGAGCAAATGCTTATTATACGATGAACGGCTGTGAGCTGACAGTATTGCATTACGAAAGCATATTCAGGATGGTATTTGTGTTCCGGCTTGTGACAACTTCCAAAGTTGCTATATCTGTCTCCACAGAGGATCACATTGATCAAACTCAACGATTTGCGCACGACTACAGGCTTTAATTGGAAATACGCGAACGCCACGTGAACCTTTTTAATCAGCAATATTTTTAATCAGCTATTTCAAGAAGATTATTTTCTACCACTCTTTTTACTTCAAGATTATTTTTCTACCGTTCTTACTACCATAGAGTTTATATTTGATCTATTCTTGAGACTACTTTTCTACTGCTTCAGTTTAGTAAGTTATCTATGTATTTAATTTTGATACTAATTTTCTACTGTTCAGTTTAGTAAGTTATCTATGTATTTAACTATATAAATTCTGTTTCGCTCATTGCTGCCTGTTTGTCATGTACATGTTTTTTCAGAGTTAGGACTCTGGGTGTGTGGGGAGAGTTGGCTAGCCGTATAAGACTCTTTAACCCACCCCAGTTCTCAAGGCTGGGCACTCGGAGTCCTACTCACTATAGCTCTGTTTGTTACGCGTTGATGTGGTATGTGCTATTGTTTATGTCGTGTTTGTATCGTGGATTTTGTATTTTGTGCGTATGATCATGGGTTGTGGGTTCAGGTGTTCTTTCTTTTCTTTCTAATTATCTTTAGCTAGTATGCTATACAAAATAATTTCATGACTTCATGGCAGGAAATGCTTGTATGATGGACAACGCCTGGTACCCTAGTAAATACTTCAGTATCCTGTACTGATTGAATCCATTCCTGCATCTGCTAGATGCAGTCACCAATTTATTTTTTCTCTGATGACAAATCTATTATAAATTAAATAGATTATATGAATATAGATCATGTATATAAACACCAGCCAGTTTTCACTTCTTTGGCGAGGGAGCACTAAAGAAATCATCACCAACACCATTTTCTTAGTATTGCTCTTCTGGAGACTCATTTTCAGCTGACCTTTGCTTAAGTGTCATGCAAATCTTGTGTACTTTGCAGATACACCAGGCTCCACTTCATTACATTAAAGGTAAACAAATGATGTTTTGCTGTATAAAACATCAAATGGTTTACCTTTATACTTTCACACGGGAACATTTCCACCTCAGACCATCATGCTTGGCAGTACTTTAAGCCGGAGAACACATTATTTCACTGTATTTCCTGTCATAGTAAATATCCTCCCCAAGTAGTAGGAGGGTTTCAATGAAATTGTCACAACATCAGTTTACACAATGCTCAAAGTATTAGGGGTTACTCTTTAGCTTGTTGCTTGTTTGGTTGCATTCCAAATAGTTTAGTTAAAACTGCACCGAGTGAATACATATCACATTAAATACCCAGCTTCTATCCTTTTAGTTGTTCAAAGGATTGGAAGCCTGGAGTTCCAGACTGTAATGTTGACATGCCAAATACCCTCGATCATGTAATTATTTTGCCAAGTCCAAAGTCACCAACATATACCCTCATAATGTGTTTCTCAACCTAATATACAGTAGATTTAATGATAAAATTTCACTCATTTTTATGTTTAGCATAATATTCTCTGGCTTAAGATCCAGGTGTGCAATAGCTGGAGTGACTGTGTGCATGAATAGCAAAGCCTGGCGTATTTGCTGGCTTATAAGCAATTTCATCCTGAAGGTCAGCTGAAGAGTAAATTAGGCCCTAAAATTGTACATTGTGATTGTATAATTAAGCACATTGCACAGTATCCACAATAAACCTTACAGTGTTCAGTTTAAACTAGCGCACTTAGCTCCTAGAAAGTGTCTTGAGGACATGGGCGTGTTTAAAAAAAGTGGAAGTAGCTCATCTAAATCACGCGCGTTGCTTAAAGGGCGATGGAGCGCTCGTGCTTTAGGAGGGTGTGGCACGATTTTTTGTACGAAAGTAAGGTTAATACTGCACAAAGAATGTACTTGAGAAAGATGGGTGTCACAAACAGTCTATTCCAAAGTTAAGTAGGGCAAAACTTACTTTGATGTGCGCGACATTTGCGTTGCGCGTTATCTATATCCCCCCTCGTGGGTATCTGGGCCCTAAGAATTAGAGTGAAGGATTGCTTCATTAACAATGTTTGTGAAT
Organism: Phenganax stokvisi; assembly: GCA_025400075.2. Classification (NCBI taxonomy): domain Eukaryota; kingdom Metazoa; phylum Cnidaria; class Anthozoa; order Malacalcyonacea; family Clavulariidae; genus Phenganax; species Phenganax stokvisi. Next base: position 15,002 of record JAODVQ020073753.1, read on the forward strand.
CATATAATTGAAAATTGTTTGGTAATCGTGTGAGGAATTAACTTTCTATATGTGTATGTGTAGGTATTAGGCCTGAGGACATGTAATTGTATTTAGTGTAGCTACTGCTGATTAGGTGTATGTTTATATAGTAGTATGTGCATAGCATGAGCTAGGGTCACTTGTGTAATGTAATCACCTTTTTGGTTTGTGTGCTTAAGCAGCAGTCATTAGGTAGATGGTCAGTTGTGCCTTTAGTCAGGATACGATAAGATGCCGAAGCAGAGAAACGCGAGGAACAGAGAAGATAACAGATGGATTTGCTCAGGAGTTTAATGGAGAGCTCGGGCGAGTGAACGTCTACAATAGTGAAGACAGAGGGCGACAGCAAATGAAGTAGCAGCAGCAACAGTAGTGGTAGAGGAAAGGTGGTACTCAGTATGTAGAGGGAGAAGATGTGGAAGTGGGATATATGAGCTCTCTGGGTACTGCATCATGCCCTGCAATTAGCTGAAAGAGCGCAGCAAGCTAATGCCGCTATACCTGCAAGAATTGCTGGAGACTATGACACAGTAAAGACCGCTATTCTTCGCCGCTACGACATCAATGCCGAGACATACCGATAAAAGTTTCAATCAACCAAAAAGAAGGATTACGAAGCATACAATGAGTTAGATATGCGTCTACAAGACCTAGTGAATCATGGCTTGCCGAGTGCAATACAGTGGCAGCCATGATAGAAAAGGTGGTGTTAGAGCAGTTTCTCAACACCATTTCGAATGACCTTCAAGTCTGGCTATGAAAGCGAACACCGAGTACTGTGGAGGAGGTCGATGATTATAGAGCTGCACACCTATGGAGACATCAGGATGGAAGCAGGACTAAAATCAGAAATGAGGCCCCAATTAAGGATTCCAACGATAAAGATGGATCACCTCAAGGCCCGCAAAGGGGCCAACCAGGTGACACCCAGGATAGATGCCCAACAGATCCAAGTGTGAGGAGAGAGCGCAACTGAGACATGGCAGAGCGGAGATATTATAACTGCCACGAACCTGGACACTGTGCCTGAGACGGTCTCTCACACACCCACACAGGAAGGCATTTTGGACATCAAAATTGGCGGTTTTATCGAACAACTCCTTTCTTACATTTTCTGATACCCGCTCAAAGCAACATCTGGTAAAGCGGCATGAAACCCTGGAGGGATGCCTAGAAGTAACTTGTAGTAAAGTGTGATAGTCTATTTGGCTAACATTCTAATATACTTACCCATTTATTAGTTGTATCGGAGACATATGTTTGTCCTGCATCACGGCGCTGCTTTCGTTGGTTCTTTTTCCAGAGTTACTGTGCTACCTCCGCTTCCTGGTACACCTTGGAGTTGAACTTGAATTCAGGGTAGAAACACGGCCTCAGAGATTAATTTCCTTCGTCTGAGCTTGTAGAAGAGTATGACGGAGCTTGATACTGGACTCGATTATTGCTCAGCCATCTTTTCCTCAAAAAATTGCATGTGGCGTATGCACACGCACCCATTAGCCCAGTTTTGCACACAAGAAAACCTAAGCACACTTGCAGGCAAAAAATTACACTGCCACTGTGCACAAAATTTAAATTTGCACACGTAGTAAATTTGCAGCTAAATAAATCAACACTAGATAAACTTAAATAAGCACAAAACCCAGAACCTGTGATTTTGCCAGTTAGGCCACTCTGGCTCTCACCCCTTCAATTTCTAAACCTCTTTGCCCCACTAGATGGAAAGCTAGGACTGGTGCTATTGGAGTCATTCTCGGAGATTACCTTCTTTTGGTGGAAACCCTTGATGAAGCCCAGGAAACAACTAAAGATGAATATGGCTTGAAAGCTGCAGGTCTGCTGTCTGGTATGGAAAAGTTCTCCATGACGTTTGGACTGAAATTGGATTAACCTTATGTTTGGAGCCTCAGAGACTTTGTCGAAGTCAGTCCAAGGAAAGCACACTACATTCCAAGAGGCAATCAGAGCAGCCAAGCTTGCAAAAGGATTTTACAAAAGGCAAAGAACAGGAACTGATGTGCCTAACACTGCATGAAAACAAGAGATTAATGATCCTCAGCTCCCTCGCTATAGAAGGACACCAAGAAGAATTGACAGTTGAAGCCAGCCTCATATATACAACTCACCCAAGGAATAATTTAGGCAACAATATTTTAAAGCATGTGACCTTATAGAAGCTCTTGTTAAGAGATTTGACCAACATCAATCTCCAAAATCTGTTTTTGCTCTAGCATGCTATGGCGAGCCGCACGAAAATCTAAATATTCTGGAAGCCTCGTGTTATCAAAATGACTTACACTGTTACAAGCTCTGACGCCAACTTTTCATCTGTGCTGAGGTCATCAAGCAGGCTGTACCTATGGTCAAAAAGGTTACAACTGTAAGCACTCTTTATGAAGCCATGAACACTAACAGCATATAAAGGTCAATGCTGTCTGAAGTGCACAAATAGCTACGTCTATTCCTCACAATTCCTATCACATCGGCAACATCTGAGATATAATTTTCAGCACTCATACAGTTACTAATCTACAGCTCTGTTTACATGGACAAAATTAAACCAGTTTAGCACATGGTTTACAAATTATGTGCTGTTTACACATACACTACCTAAAGCGGTTTAGTATTATAAGTGTGTAGAAACAAAGTGGTTTGGAAAGCGGTTTAGACCGTTTACACATAAACTGGTTTCCAAGCCAGTTTAACATGTCCGTGTAAACAGGGCTTATCTTCACTCAACTATGACTGAGCAACAGTTCAATCACTGCCTTCTATTACACATGCACAAGAACATAACTGACTCTCTTAATACAAGTGAATAAAAAATTCTCCAAACTTAAAAATGTGGCATATAGGGATTGCTTAAAAAGGAGAGGAGACAAGATAGGTATTGTATTGGGATCACACATCCAGATCACACACCCCCAATATCATCTCAATACGT
>JAODVQ020073863.1:0-75859 GCA_025400075.2 Phenganax stokvisi
AACGCTGCGATAAATATATTGCGGGCAGGGATAGCCGTCACTTGACGATATGCCTGTAGTGCGGGAGACTACAGGGAAACGCCCGCGGGTGGAGACGGATTAAGACGGTCGCCTCTATGAGAAAACCGCACTGTCTATGAAACCGAAGCCCCAACCTTTAGGTTGGGGGTGCTATCACTCCGACTATGTTCCTGAACACAGGTTAGCAGAGAAAGCACTTCCGACGCGCCCACCCCAAGCCGCGCGGGTCAGTGATCTTGAGTAAGATTTTTATTACACTGTGCAGCTAAATCACGCACCTTATTGAGGGTTATCCAGTTATCATCAAAGGTAACTGGATAGCCTATTTTTTTCCTGTTGACAAAAAAGGCGAATCCGATAAAATAAGACACACGGTTTCGGATATCTATCACACTGCTAACTAAAAAGGAACTGATACATGGAAAAAACGCATCTACTTCATGCCCCTCATCTCCACGCTATTGCACGTAACATATTTGTCGCCGCAGGGACGACACGACACATCGCCGAGGATGTCGCCGAGATACTTGTCAACGCGCACCTCGCAGGACATGATTCGCACGGGGTCCTGCGCGTTCCGGCGTATCTGCGCGGTATTGATGCCGGACATCTCAAACCCGCTGCAGAACCTAAAATCCTCGCAGAGACACCGAATACCTTGCACATTGATGCACAACACGGCTTTGGACACTACGTCTCACGCTGGTCCATCCATAAAGCTATTGAGAAAGCGAAATCCGCCGTCTCCTGCAGTGTTAGCATTCGCAACGTCGGACATATCGGACGTTTAGGGGAGTACGCAGAAGCAGCAGCGAGAGCCGGGTGTATTGGACTTATTACTGTCGGCATGGGCGGAAAAGGTGCAGGCCCAACGGTACCCTATGGCGGTTCGCAAGGCACCTTCAGCACCAATCCGCTTGCTATCGGTGTCCCGACCGGCGACGATAGCCCGTTCATCGTTGACTACGCCACGAGCATGATCGCCGAGGGAAAAATCCAAGTTGCACGGAGTAAAGGGATAGACCTGCCTGAAGGGTGCATCCTTGACAAAAACGGGATGCCCAGCGTCAAGCCTGCCGATTTCTACGACGGCGGCGCGCTCCTTGCATTCGGAAAGCATAAAGGCTACGCCCTCGCTATGTTCACATGCCTGCTCGGTGGGTTGGCAGGAACTTATGACGTTGAGAGCGGTAAAATGAATGGCACTTTCATGCAAGCAATTGATGTCAACGCCTTCACACCGGTTGACGAATACCAGAAAGGTGTGCGCGCCTTCTTAGACGGCATAAAATCGACACCACCCGCACAAGGTTTCGACGAAGTACTGGTCCCGGGCGATTTCGAGTCCCGCTCGCGTGAGCAACGCTTAAAAGATGGCGTTGAGATACCCGATACGATCTACAATCAATTGCAAGAATGTGCAGAGAAACTGGACATCTCCATCGGCGAAGACACCGTTGAAGCGGATGACAAAGCACACTACGGGCCACTCTCATAACGAGATGGAGGGATTTGCTTGGGTATTCCTTCGGATTTCTTCAGGTCTACGGAAAGGCACGCTAAAATTCAACTCGCCTGACCGAGCCGCAAGGAAAATTTAAAATATGAATAGGCACATATTTCAAGCCGCAGATCTCCAGAAATTTACAAACGATCTCTTTGTCGCGGCAGGCACGCCACAGCACATTGCCGACAACGTCGCCGAGATTTTGATAAAAGCCAATCTCGTCGGACACGATTCGCACGGTGTACTTCGGATCCCCTCTTACCTTGAAGGCATCGAAAACGGTGGCATCCAACCCGCTGCCGAACCGAATGTACTTCGCGAAACGGATAACACGCTCCATATTGATGGCGAGAACGGTTTCGGACACTATACGGCCCGCTACGCTATCCGCAGCGCAATGGAGAAGGCGAAAAGCGGGCGCACCTGTTTCGCGACGCTTATCCGGACGGGACACATCGGTAGACTCGGTGAATACGGTCAGGAGGCTGCTGAATCCGGATGTATCGGTATTATCACAGTCGGTGGTGGTTCAAAGGGTGGTGGACGGATTCTCCCGTTGGGCGGTGCCCTTGGCGCACTCGGGACAAATCCGCTTGCTATCGGTGTCCCAACCGGTGATGATAGACCCTTCCTGATTGACTTCGCAACAAGCATGATCGCAAACGGCAAAACCTACGTCGCCGACAGTGAAAATCGGGATCTGCCAGAAGGATGTGTCGTGGATAAACACGGGAACCCGACCATCAAAACCGCTGAATACAACGACGGCGGTAATCTGTTGGCATTCGGTAGACACAAAGGTTACGCGATCTCTCTGTACGTGGCACTGATCGGTGGACTGGCAGGAACGTTTAATATTGCGTCTGGACAGATGAATGGACTCCATATCCAAGTGATAGATGTCAACGCTTTCACACCGCTTGCAGAATACCAGAAAGGCGTGCGTGCATTTTTAGATGCCATCAAGGCGACACCGCCTGCCCCCGGGTTTGATGAAGTGTTAGTCCCTGGCGATTTTGAAGCCAATTCGCGAGCACACCGTCTGGCAAACGGTATTGATATACCCGATACGATCTATCAGCAGCTTCGAGAGTGTGCTGAAAAGTTGGATGTTCCGATGGCGCAAACACAATGATTGATACTGATGAGGCGGTTTATCGCATGTCGTTCAAATACCTCTTCCTCACGATAACGGTTTTGTTGATGCTTCCGTTCACTGCCTTCACGCAGGAGCACACTTTTTTTATGCATGGTGGTAGCGTGAGGACAGTGGCATACTCCCCAGTGAATTCGTTCGTCCTCGCGAGTGCAGGGGATAGCGGTGCAGTAAGGTTATGGGATTTACAGAACGACACTGTGACAACGCTCGGTTCACATGCTGATACCGTCAACGCCGTCGCTTTTTCTTCGGACGGTCAGCTGCTCGCAAGTGGTGGTGATGACTACGTTTGTCAATTGTGGGACGTTCCGCTTAAGAGGCGTGTCGCGACCTTTGAACATATTGTCAATAGAAGCCGCACGCAAATTAAAGCGGTCGATTTTTCTCCTGATGGACAACTGCTGGCGACTGCTGGCATCGATGTAAAATTGTGGAACGTCCAGACCCGCGCGGAGATAGGCACACTTGAACACGGCACCTGGGTGCTGGCGGTCGCCTTCTCACCCGACGGACGGCTCCTTGCTACCGGGGAGCAAACCGGACAGGTTAAGGTCTGGGACGTTCAAAGCCAACAGATCGTTGCGCAATTCACAGGTGACGCTTCATCTGTCTATACAGTTAAGTTTTCTCCCGATGCTAAAGTACTTGCTGCTGCAGGGTACACAGGAGATATTGAATTGTGGAAAGTAGAGAATTGGGAACATCTCGGCACGCTTTCTGTTAACGCGACCGTGTTTACAGTCGATTTTTCACCCGATAGCACTACGCTCGCCAGTACAGGTTACGAATCGATGGACCTCTGGACAGTCGGCACCGGTGAAAAAATCACCTCACTTATGGGCCACGGAGGTTGGGTAAATGCGATAGCGTTTTCGCCGGATGGAGAGACACTCATGAGCGGAGGCGATGATGAAACGCTCCGTCTCTGGGACATCACCCCTTATGTTTCCGCAACACAAGAAATCGTGCGGATGATCTATTTCCTTCCCCGCGATCGCAGCCTGCAACCGGATATGTGGACAAAACTCGATAGGCTGATAAGAGACGTACAAAATTTCTACGCCGATGAAATGGAACGCAACGGGTTCGGCAGAAAGACTTTTACCTTTGAAACCGATGAAAATGGAGAAACGCTCGTCTATCGCGTGGATGGGCAGTCCAACGACCGGTACTATCATACACAGACGCAAGAGAAAGTCTATGCCGAAGTCGCGTCTCAGTTTGACATGACCAAACACGTCTATCTCATTGTTGTAGATATTAGCAGTGAAGCTATTGAACATGAAGATATTTGCGGTGTCGGTGGCGGGAATTGGTTTGAAAATGAAGAATTAATAAGGAGCGGCGGCGGATACGCCGTCGTCCCAGCGTCTGGTCGGTGCTTTGACGCTGAAGCCGGTACAGTTGTAACAGCACACGAACTCGGACACGCCTTCGGGTTGGAACACGATTTCCGAGACGATGCCTATCTCATGTCCTACGGCGCAGCACCGAATCGGTTATCAAAGTGTGCCGCCAGTTGGTTAGCTGCGAATCGCCTGTTTAACACCGACCAAACAGCCTTCAATGAACCGACGCTGCTACGGATGCTCACGCCAACCGCTTACGCACCAAACGCTAAGGATTTTCGCCTCCAGTTTGCGGTAACCGATGCAGACGGTATCCACCAAATTCAATTGCTTATTCCAACGACTGCCGATGATCCTGCATCCGGGGTGAAGTTGCACAGTTGTATGGATGGACATACACAGAACAGCACCGTAGAATTTGAGGCACCGACGCTAACTGAATACCGAGAAAACGCCGTCGCGCTCCAAGTCATTGATGTCCACGGTAATATCACGCGGCAGGAATACACGCTCACCGCAGATGATACACTAACTGTCGAAAACGTTGAAAACCCAGTAGATGTCAACGGCGACGGAATTGTGAATGTTGACGATCTGACGTTAGTCCTCGAAAGTTTCGGTGAAACGATTCCAAAAAATGCTGACCCGAACCCAGATGTCAATAGAGATGGCGTTGTTAACATTATGGATGTTTTCTTGGTTTTTGAACAATTAGACAACGTGCCGGCAGCACCCGCCCTGCAAGCACTCACAGCCGCAGACCTCCGAACCTGGATTCACCAAGCCAAGCACCTTGATACTTCAGGCGATGCTTCACCGCTCCGGGCTGACACTCTGGAAAAGGGTATCGCTCTCCTTGAACGCCTCCTCGCAAGGCTTGTACCGACAGAGACAGCACTCTTGCCAAATTATCCAAACCCTTTCAACCCGGAAACGTGGATCCCCTATCAACTCGCTGAAGCAGCGGATGTGACGGTGCACATCCATTCTATGAACGGCGTTTTGGTGCGGACATTGAGACTCGGGTATCAGTCAGCGGGAATGTATCAGAACCGAACCCGTGCTGCGTATTGGGACGGTAGGAACGAACACGGCGAACCCGTCGCAAGCGGTGTCTATTTTTATACGCTAACAGCAGAAAATTTCACCGCAACACGTAAAATGTTAATACAGAAGTAGAAAGCATCCAACGAAAACGCGAACACTGTTCGCGCCTACAATAGGAAGCCCGGAAATAACACTTGACATCACACCCTCATAGTGTTATACTTAACCTTGTAAAATTGATTCTGTTTTGAAAGGATGTAGGGCATTATTCTAAGCCCATATTGAGCATAATGAACCTCGGACTCACGGACAAAGTTGCAGTTGTAGGTGCTTCAAGCAAAGGTCTCGGACGCGCAATCGCACTCGGTTTAGCACAAGAGGGTGCGAAAGTCACCATCTGTGCAAGGGACAGCGACACACTGGAATCAACAGCGGATGACATACGTCAACAGACAGGCACGGAGGTATTAACCGTGCCGACAGATGTTAGTCAACCGGATCAGGTTGAAAACCTTATCAATACGGCAATTGACCATTTCGGCGGCATTGATATTTTAGTTAACAACGCAGGCGGACCCAGAGCCGGACGGTTTGATGATTTGGATGCTCAGGATTACCAAGATGCTGTCCATCTCAACCTGATGAGTACAATCAACCTCTGCCGTGCCGTTGTCCCATCAATGCGCGCACGCGGCGGCGGACGGATTATCAACCTCACCTCTGTCTCCGTTAAACAACCCGTCGATAACCTTATGTTATCAAATATGGCGCGAACAGGTGTGATCGGCTTCGCCAAAACGCTCGCAACGGAGTTGGCACCAGACAAAATTTTGGTGAACAACGTCTGTCCCGGTATCATCTTCACGGATCGTATCCAGCAGCTGGCAACAGTACGTGCCGAAGAAGCTGGCATCACTTTTGATGCGGCACTCGAAAAGATGACAGCCGATATCCCGCTCGGTAGAATCGGTGACCCCGATGAATTCGCGACCTTAGTGGTATTCCTCGCATCGGAACGCGCAAGTTACATAACAGGAGCGACAATTCAAGTGGACGGCGGCATGGTGAAGTCACTTCTCTGATTCAGTTTGCACGCGGTTAAGGTGCTCTCCTAAAAAGGTTTTGTCGAGTCTGACTCACCGCTGTTGCGTGCTAAATTCTTTAGACAAAGAACGTAGCAGGCAACAACGTTGACTGCGGATATACGGAAAGGCACTTGAAACCCTTAACCCACCTTACCGAACCGCAAGGAAAATTTAAAATTGGTGTCTGTAATCATTCCTGCGTTCAACGAAGAGCACACGATTAGACAGGTTATTGAAGCTGTGGATGCACTGCCGATTGAGAAACAGATCATCGTTGTCAATGACGGCTCTACTGATGGAACATACAAAGCACTTGAAGAGCTACAGACAGTTCATACGTTAACCGTTGTGCAGTGCCAAGAGAATAGCGGCAAAGGTTTCGCGATTCGGCAAGGATTACCGTATGTAAAAGGAGAGGCAGTCGTTATTCAGGATGCGGACATGGAGTTATCGCCAACGGACCTCGTGGACCTTTTGAAATCGTTTGAGCGGAATGATGTTCAAGTCGTTTACGGGTCGAGGTTTCTGAACGGGCGCGGAAACGCGAGTTTTCATAATTTTATTGCGAACCGTCTCCTCGCGACCTATACAAACCTCCTTTACGGTTGCCGCATCACGGATGAGTCTACAGGGTACAAAGCCTTTTCCACAGAACTGATAACGCGACTGAACTTGACATGCGAAGGCTTTGAATTCTGCCCGGAAGTCACAGCCAAAGTCTTACGTGCAGGGTATCGTATCTATGAGGTGCCGGTCTCCTATTTTCCACGCACGAAGAAGGAAGGCAAGAAACTCCGGTTCTGGTCGGACGGATTATTCGCCGCATGGACGCTTTTAAAATACCGGTTTATGCCAAAAACAGAACTTTTCAAAAGTACGGCGCGTGACGAATCGCGCTAATATTCAATTTCTGGAGGTTAAATTTTTTCACTATGTTTAAACAATTGATCTATTCCACACTCATTCTCTTTTCGGTGATCGGTGTATCTTTCTCCGCGCTCGGGCACGGTGATAATCCAACTCTTTTAGAGGATGTCAACCGCGACGGTATCGTGAACGTCCTAGACCTTGTGCTTGTTGCCAATGCGCTTGGGCAGCCGGGGGATCGCACTGCGGAACAAAACCCGGATGTCAACCGCGACGGTATTGTCAATACGTTAGACCTGTTTCGTGTGAGCAACAATTTGGGTCAAATGATAGATGAAAATTCAACATATCATGATATCCAAGAATATGTCTTTGATAAAAGTTGCGCGAACAGTGTTTGCCACGCGGCACCCGCAAACTCCCGCGGTTTGAGTCTGGAGTACGGGCTTTCTTATGATGCGTTAGTCGATGTTGTGCCACAGAATCCCGCGGCTGCAGCTGCCGGTATGAAACTGATTGATCCGGGCAACCCAGAGAACAGTTTTCTTTTGACGAAACTCATAGGTCCAGGCCCCGATCAAGGCGCGCGTATGCCGTTCCTTAGTGGTGTACTCCACGATGGCAAAATAGAAGCAATACGGACATGGATTGAGGCGGGCGCGCCAGAGACAGGTAACGTCGCGGGCATCGGTGACCTCGGAGTCTTACGCGACCCTGATGAAGCGTTTGAACAGCCCGCGCCACCGCCACCCGGTGAAGGGTACCAACTCTATTTACCAGAATTCAAGATTGAACCCGGCACAGAACGGGAAGTGTACTATGCTACCCAAATCACAGATGCAAACGGTAACCCCATAGAGGGAGACATCTTTATTAACAAGGTAGAGATCTTCTATCCGGCAGGCAGCCATCACTTCATCCTGTATCGTCTGACAGAGGAAGGCTTGGCAAACGGTGTCCCAGAACGAGGGATTGTGCCAGGGATCGGTGTCAATCCGACAGATGCGTTCCGTGAACTCGACCCAGATGACCCACAAGTACTCGGTAACTTTGGTCGTGATAGGCTTTTTGTCGTCGGCACGCAAACAGATGAAACGCTATTTCAGTTCCCTGAAGGCGTAGCGTTACGACTGCCCGGAGATACCGTTTACGATCTTAATTCGCATTACATCAACCTACTCGGTGATGAAACACTGATCGGCGAAACCTACGTTAACATCTACACGATTCCTGAGGAAGAGGTACGATATGAAGCGGTGGAAATTTTCGTGTCTAACCGAGCTATTAACGTGCCGCCAGGAACGACGCGTGTCGCCAAAACGACCTGGTACATTGAAGATGAACTCGACCGTCGCGGTCACGACGCAGATACAGAGTTAAACGTCTTCTTACTGACATCTCACATGCACAGACACGGTGAGTTGTTCGAGATTTTCCAAGAATCAACAGGCAAGTTGCTCCACCGGAGTATCGCCTACGACGATGCACCTATCGACCTCTATAATCCGGTGCTCCGCTTAGATTCAGATGATGGACTCCATTTTCGGTGTACCCATACCAACTACGACACAAATGAACCGCTCCAATTTGGGTTGACATCTGAGGATGAGATGTGCATCATCTTCGGCTACTATTATATCCCGACTGAAAGTGCAGGCTCTATCATTAGATAGCGTCTCTTTGAAACACTGGAAGGCGCGCTTTATCGTAGGGGTTGGGTAACCCAACCCCTACATTCTTATGACTAACACTTTAGGAAAAAAAGACAGCTTCATAGATGCATTAGCACACCGGATACTGGTGTGTGACGGTGCTATCGGGACGGAACTCCGTAAACGGATACCGGCACATCTGCAGTGCGTTGATGCCTGTAATATTTCTGCGGTGCATGCCGAGAAAGTCACGGCTATTCATCGCGCCTACATTGATGCAGGTGCCGATGTTATTCAGACGAATACCTATCAGGCGAACAGAGAAGCGTTAGCCGTTCACGGTCTAAGTGAACAAGTTGAGCAAATTAACAAAACCGGTGTACTGCTGGCGCGCGAAGCGGTAACCACCGAAGCAAGTTATATAGCAGGTTCCGTTGGCCCGATTCCGTTCCAAAGTTTTGACGCTGCGGTGCCGTCTACCAAAACAGTCCGACGGATCTTCAAACAACAGATGGATGCGCTCGTTGACGCGGGTGTTGGCCTCCTCATCCTCGAAACCTTCGTCTCCCCGAAACAGGCAGAAGTCGCTACAAAACAGGCACTCACTTACGGGGTCCCTGTCATCGTTGAGATTAGCGGCGTTTCAGGTGGAACTGTCGGTGCTGGAGTGGATGTCCGTGTCTTTGCACAGGAGTTGGAGCAACTCGGTGCACACGCAGTCGGTATCAATTGCAGGGGACCCCACGATCTTGTTGAGGCGATGGAACGTATTGCGCCTGTTATCAAGGTCCCTATTGTCGTGCAGCCGAACGCTGGCAATCCGAGAGTCGAGCAAGGTGAAGTCGCTGTTTCATATACAGTGGAGGCAGATGTCTTCAGCGATTACGTCGGGAAACTGGTCGAACTCGGCGCGAACATGATTGGCGGTTGTTGTGGAACAACACCGGAATACACGGCAAGGATCCGACAAGCGATCGCAGGGCGCGAACCTGTAAAACGGGAGTCGCGTATCTTCGTCCTTCCGAAAATCGGGGCAGCAAGGTCATCGCCTCGCCCAGACAATAATCCTGTACAACAGGTGTTTGAAACGCGCGAACGCATCGTGAGTGTAGAGATGCGCGCCAACACATTCCCACAATTGCGAGCAATGTTGAAAGAGGCAAAAGGTCTCGCCGCGAGCGGTGCCGACCTATTCGACGTGACAGACAATTCCGGAGCAGCGGTGAACATCGGTGCAATCGGTACGGCGTATCGACTCCAGCAGGCAACGCAAATCCCAACACTTATCCATTGGACGACCCGATCGCGTAATCTTATCAGTATGCAATCGCATCTGTTAGAGGCAGAAGCGTTGGGTATCCGCGGTATCGTCGCTTTATCTGGCGACCATCCGAAAGCCGGTCCCTTTGAAGCGGCAAGCCTTGTGCCAGATGTTCGGGGCGCGGTTCAATTGATGAAACTTATCGCCCGGTTGAATCACGGAGAACTTGCCGACGGTTCCTCTATTGGGGATCCGTGTGGTTTTTATTACGGAGGCGGGTTCACAGTCGCCGAGAACCTCAAACCGCACGTCAAACATCTCGCGAATAAGGTGGCACAGGGTGCAAACTTCGCCTATACACAGCCCGTTTGGACATACCAAGACATTGTGCGGACCCAAAAGGCGACAGAACACCTCGGCATAAAGATGCTTTACGGCATATTGCCGCTCACCAGTTTCCGAAGTGCCTCCTACCTACGCGACAATTTAGGACTTTACATTCCACAGTTTATTGTTGACAAATTCCGTGACCTCGGCGACACCGCTGCACAAGAACTCGGCATGCGCCTATGTTTGGAACTGATTCGGGACATCCGTAATCAGAATGAATGTGAAATTGATGGCATTTATCTAATCCCGCCAGCTCGGATGAATTGGAAAAACAGAGCCAGCGTCATCTCGGAGATCGTTAGCACCTACCGTTAGCGGCTCCACTTAATAGTTATCAGTACGCAGTACGGTTTTTCTGCGAAAAACCTTTCAGTTTTCAGAAAGAAGCTTCGGGATTCCCAAATACCTCTTTTAACTGAAAACTGACATAAACTATGCAGACTCGTGAAACAACCAGCTTATCGACTCGTGTTACAGCACGATCACTGCTCTTAGGCGTTTTACTCATCCCGGTCAATGTCTATTGGATGACGCTTGTTGAGGTGAAGTACTACTCACTCGACGGCTCCTGTCTCCCCCTCTTTATTCAACCTGTTTTCATTATGTTCGTCTGCGTCCTCGCGAACTGTGCCTTGAAAATCCTTGCGCCGCGGCGGATGTTACACCAAGGGGAGTTGCTCACAGTTTATATTATGGTCGCGATCTCCTGCACGTTTGCCGGGCACGACACGATGCAGAACATGTTCGGCAGCATCGCGCATCCGTTCCGGTTCGCGACGGACGAGAACGAGTGGCAAGCACTCTTTTTTCGGTACCTACCGACGTGGCTCACCATCTCCGATGCACAAAGTTTGCAAGGTTTCTACGAGGGTGAAGCGACTTTCTATACAAGGCATAACTTTTCAGTCTGGATAAAACCGCTGATCTTCTGGGGTCTCTTTTTCCTGATTATGATGTTCATGATGCTTTGCATCAATACGCTCGTCCGCAAACGGTGGGCAGAACAGGAGAAATTGGCGTATCCGATCATCCAACTCCCGCTCCGACTCTCGGAAGAGGGCGGTATCCTTCTGCTGAAGAATCGGATGATGTGGATGGGGTTCAGTATCGCCGTAGCCATCGGTGTGATTAACGGCGTTCACTACCTCTTTCCGCAGTTCCCAGAGATCCCTTATATCAAGCGGACAGCCGTATTCCAGAATATCTTCACCGAGCGTCCGTGGAACGTTATCCGCGGTACCCGAATCTCCGTGTACCCGTTTGCCGTCGGGTTAGCCTTTTTCCTGCCTTTGGACCTCTCCTTTTCATGCTGGTTTTTCTTTGTCGTGCGTTTAGCGGAGTTCGTCATCGCTGCGGCACTCGGTACGCGTTATTTCCCCGCCTTGAACGAACAGGCTTACGGTGCATGGATCGCACTTTTCCTGCTTGCGATCTGGGTCACACGCCAACATTTAAGCGAAGTCTTGAAGAAGGTGTTCGGATTTAAATCGCGGCTTGATGATTCCAATGAACCGATGCCGTATCGTGCCGCTTTCTTAGGTATCCTCGGATCGCTCGTCGCACTCGGTATCTTCTCCTCTCTTGCTGGGATGGCGTTATGGGTTGCCGGGGTTTTCTTCGGGGTCTATTTCCTGCTCTCTTTTGCGATCACGCGTGTCCGTGCGGAACTCGGGACACCACACGAAATTTATTACGTGAATCCACACGATATGTTAGCGACGGTAGGTGGCACGCGTCGGTTCGACCCGAGCAGTCTCACGATTATGTCGCTTTTCTACTGGTTCAATCGCGGCTACCGGAACCATCCGATGCCGAACCAGATTGAGGCGTTCAAGTTGGGAGAAGCGACAGGGATGGGAAACCGGCGTTTATGGGTCGCGATGCTCATCGCAATCGTTGTTGGAATTCTGGCGACTTTCTGGGCGAACCTCGACATCACCTTCCGAAACGGTGCTGTTGCGAAAACCGCTGGTTTCAAGGACTGGGTTGGTCGAGAATCGTTCAGTCGGCTTCAACGGTGGCTCCACAATCCGGCGGAACCGAATGCCGTCGGCATCGGTTTTATGGGGATCGGTGCGTTGTTAACATTCGTGATGATGTATATGCGGATGCACTTCTTGTGGTGGCCCTTCCACCCGGCAGGCTATGCACTCGCGATCAGCTTTGCGATGGACTACTTCTGGTTCGCCTTCTTCGTGGCATGGTTCCTGAAACTCATGATTCTACGGCACGGCGGCTTACGGCTGCACCGCAAAGTCGCACCCCTGTTCTTAGGATTAATCTTAGGCGATTACGTCATCGGCAGTACTTGGGCAATCATAGGCCCCTTATCCGGCTTACGAACCTACAAGATTTTCATTTAATGAAAACCGAATTGCGAGACTACCCCCTAACGAGTACCCTCATCAAGTTAAAAGCGGGGCGGATTCAACTCACACTTATAAAAGAACCTGACTGGTTTCTTGAGCAGCTCAGTCGAGAGGACAGTGAAGGCAAACTCTATCTTCCTTACTGGACCTACCTCTGGGAGTCTTCTATTGCGCTTGCACGCCATGTAGAGACACTCGGCACACAGCTAAAAAACACAACTGTCTTAGAAATTGGGTGTGGATTCGGGCTAACAGGGATTGTCGCTTGTAAGATGGGCGCGCGATTGATTTTCACCGATGCAGAACGAGAAGCACTCCGCTTCGCACACCACAATGCGGAGCAGAACAGCGTGAGCCAACATACCGATTTCGTCCAGATGGATTGGAATTCACCGTGCTTCAATCGTAAATTCCGCTATATTCTCGCCGCCGATGTCATCTATGAAGAACACCACTGGCAACCCATTGTAAACCTACTTCAAGAGTATCTTGCCCCGAACGGTGTCGCGCTCTTTTCTGAACCGAATCGGAATAACGCTATTGGGTTCTTCAAACTGCTCAAGACCAACGGCTTCACCTATCAGAAATCTACCCATCCTGTTACACTGGATAGACAGACCTCCCAAGTTTCTATCTATACGATACGTCGCGTGAAAGCGTGAGGGACGTTGTTATTGTAATATCGTTTCAGACCTTCCATTCTTCCATTCTTCCAATTCCTTTTTTCCATATTGCCCAAAAAACAGGAAAAAGCGTTTCCATTCTGCTAAAAAAACAGGCAACAATTGGCATCCGCGGGGCAGCCGATAGGATTTTTATTTCCTTGAAGCCTGATATGTCCTTATATGCCCTTAGAAAAAGCCGCTATCCATACTTTTGGCAAGGTTTTTGCTATATTGGAAAGCAATAGGAAGCATCATATTTAGGCAAAATTAATTTTGGAAAGGGGAGAAGATGGAACAAACCAGCGCAACGCCGAATATTTTAATCGTTGATAACAATCCGGAACGTGCAATTTTGTTAGTCGAAATATTAGAAGCGAGTCGGTACAATGTTTCTGCCCCTTTGCGTTTACAGAAAGACATAACGGATCAGGTCTCACGCTTAAAGCCGGACATCATCCTGATTGGTGTCGATTTTCCGGGGCAGGCGGTACTCGATTGGGTCGCAGCACTTTACGGGAGTTATCCGTGTCCGATAGTCATGTTTTCACGTGATGAACGACCCCAGACGATACAGGCGGCAACGCATGCCGGCGTATCGGCGTATGCTGTCGGGAAACTCACCGTTGCCCGCGTGAAAACAATTATCGAAGCAGCTGTCGCAAGATTTTGTGAAGTCCGGACATTGCGACAAGAACTCGAAAAAACGAAACTGGACCTTGCGGAACGTAAAATCATTGAACGGGCAAAAGAGATGGTCGCACAACAGCGCGGTTGTAACGAAGCGCAAGCGTATCAGATTTTGCGGAAAATGGCGATGAACCGCAGAAGACGGCTCGCAGAAATCTCGCAGGACATCCTGTCGGCTTCAGAGATATTGACGAACAAATTGTAGGAAGCCTCCTGTTTTCTATTACAATCTAAAACAGAACAGTATATTTCGCGCACAGACAAACAATATAAATCATAAAAACACCCAGCCAACGACGATCTGGGACCAGACACAGGTGTCTATCTGGCTAAGCATACGGCTTAGCGATGGACACCTTTTTATTTTTTACCGGTCATCAGTTACTGGTCAGAACCTATGGGGCGTGGAAACCCAAAAAGCGGTTGCCACAGGATATGAACCGAAAACTGATGACCGATGACCGACAACCCTTCCAAGGAGATTCAATGGTGAACCCATCAAAAAAGAGAACCCTTCCTGAAAACCGACGGGTGCGTTCAGCACCCACAGCGGTTGGCAGGAAACGGAAATCTAAGATACACGCTGCGGAGATTCTCAAGCAAGAAAAAAATGGGCTTGAAGTCATCAACGATATTCCGAACTACATTCGGAATGGCTGGGAATCAATCCCGCCAAACGAACGTGACCGACTTAAGTGGGTCGGTGTCTTTTACCGAAAACAGACACCCGGGGCATTTATGATGCGTCTCCGCATGTCCAGCGGATTTAGCAGTGCCGAACAGTTTCGAGCGATCGCTGAGATCAGCGAAGCACACGGCCCCGGATTTGTAGACCTTACGACCCGTCAGCAGATTCAACTCCGCGGTTTTGAGATTGAGAATGTCCAGCACGTCTGGAATCGACTTGAGGAGGTCGGTTTAAACTCGCTCCAAACCGGTTTCGACAACATTCGCGGTGTGATCGGGTGCCCGGTTGCGGGAGTAACGCCTAACGAACTCTTTGATGCTTCGTCCGTCGGCAGAGCGTTTACGGAACTCATCGTCGGCAATAAAGCGTTTACCGATATTCCACGGAAGTTTAATGTCGGTATCACGGGATGTTTGGATAACTGCACACATACCGCTTCACAAGACATCGCCCTCACACCTGCCGTAAAGAAAATTGACGGTCAAGAAGTAAAAGGTTTTAACGTCGCGGTCGGCGGAAAGATGGGGTCTGGTGGTTACACACTTGCACAACCGCTTGATGTATTCGTTAAGCCTGAAGAAGCCTCAGTTTTGTGTGCGGATATTACGTTAATTTTCCGAGACCACGGACCCCGGACAGCGCGTAATAAATCCCGCCTCGCTTTTTTGATCGCAGACTGGGGTGTAGAAAAATTCCGAAAAGAGTTAGAAAACCGTCGGCACAGAAAACGGCCGCTCCAGACGGCTGGAAAGGATATGCGCGGCAAGAAAAAGACCGACCACACCGGTATCTTTTCACAGAAAGAGCCACACCTCAACTATGTGGGACTTGTTGTACCTGTCGGACGTATCACAACAGATCAACTTTTTGAGGTCGCGCGGCTTGCGGATGAATATGGAAACGGCGACATCCGCCTCACGCAAGGACAGAATCTGATTATTACCAATGTGCCGGACACAAAGATCGGCGACTTAACTGCAGAACCGCTCCTACAAGAGCTTCGCTACGAGCCTTCGGAGATTATGCGCGGTATGGTCAGTTGCACAGGTATCGACTACTGCCACTTTTCGCTTATCGAAACGAAAGAACGCGCGATGGAAGCCGTTCGGCATCTGGAAGCAAAACTCGGTAATACCAAACCGTTGACAATACACTGGTCTGGATGTCCAAACGGGTGTGGTAACCACGCTGCTGCAGATATTGGACTCCTCGGTAAAAAGGTCAAGATTGATGGTGTCGTTACCGATGCGGTGGACGTATTCCTCAAGGGTGATGCCAGTGCAAATCCGAAAGTCGCACCCAAAGTATTGGAAAATGTGCCTTGCAACGATTTACCGAAAGTACTCGAAGGACTCGTCCCGTACCTTTCACGCAGGTAAGAACGGAAAAGGAAAATTTAGAAAATGGAGATCAAAAATAAAGCGACACGAATAAATCTTTTTAGTTTAAAAACGATTCAGATGCGCACCTTCCATACCACGTGGTTCGCATTCTTTCTGGCATTTTTCGGTTGGTTTGGGATTGCGCCACTGATGGCGATTGTACGTGAAGACCTGATGCTAACAAAAGCACAGATCGGTAATACGATTATCGCTTCCGTCGCTATTACAGTGCTGGTTCGCGTCTTAATCGGCCCCCTCTGCGATAAGATCGGATCCCGGAAGGCATACACATGGTTATTAATCCTCGGTTCGCTGCCTGTGATGGGTATCGGATTCGCTCAGAATTACGAAACTTTTCTTCTATTCCGATTGGCAATCGGTGCGATCGGCGCGGCGTTCGTCATCACACAGTATCACACTTCAACGATGTTCGCACCAAACGTTGTCGGCACAGCAAATGCGACAACAGCCGGATGGGGTAACCTCGGCGGCGGCGTTACGCAGATGGTGATGCCACTCATCTTTACGGCTGTTCTCAGTTTCGGCGTAGACCAATTCCTCGGATGGCGACTGGCGATGGTTGTCCCCGGCGTTGCCCTATTTATCACTGGATTCGCCTATTATTTTTTAACCCAAGATGCGCCCGATGGAAACTATAAAGAACTCCGTGAACGCGGTGAACTTGAACCCTCGGCAGGTAAAGGCAAGGAGTCCTTCATGCTGGCGATCAAAGACTATCGCGTTTGGGCACTTTTCGTCATTTACGCCGCCTGTTTCGGGGTAGAACTAACAATCAACAACGTCGCCGCGCTCTACTATCACGACTATTTTCAATTGGACATCAAGACCGCAGGACTTATCGCTGGATTGTTCGGTTTAATGAACATTTTTGCACGAAGCCTTGGCGGCTTTTTCTCCGATTTTTTTGCAAAAAAGATGGGACTTCGCGGACGTGTTATGTTCCTCTTTATTGTCTTATTCGGTGAAGGTGTTATGCTGATGCTCTTCTCACAGATGGCAGCACTTGCGCTTGCTGTTGGCGTGATGATCGTCTTCAGTCTTTTCGTACAGATGTCCGAGGGTGCGACATTTGGCATCGTTCCGTTTATCAATAGAAAGGCATTGGGAGCTGTCGCTGGGATCGTAGGCGCAGGCGGAAACGCTGGTGCCGTTGCTGCGGGTTTCCTGTTCCGTTCAGAGAGTATCACGATGCAGCAAGGCTTTCTATATCTCGGCATCATGGTCGCAGTCGGCTCTGTTGCAACAGCACTCGTGAGATTCTCACCGGCAGTCCAAGCCGCGGAGAAGAGAGCATTTGACGCAGCACTCGCGGAGAGACAACGTCTGAAAGCCGAAGTTTTTTAGTTTATGGCACCTGGGCCGCTCTCCACTTCGTTACGAGCGAGTTCTTGGCAAAATTCGTACCATAGCCTGCAACAACGGCGCAGGCGGATATACGGAAAGGCACTTCCAATGCACAACCCAGCTGACCGAACCGCAAGGAAAATTAAAAAAACAGGAAAAGCGGTATGTCCTTATTGTGGGGTCGGTTGCGTCGTTCGCGCAACCGTCCAAGATAATAAAGTTACAAAGATTTCAGCGGACGACGATGTCGCCCCAAACTACGGAATGCTCTGTCCAAAAGGTGCACATCTCAAACAGGTCTTTCAAAACCATGACGGTAGACTCGCGTATCCGATGCTTCGCGACCGACGCGGTGAACCGCCGCGCGAGGTTTCGTGGGACGAAGCCATCGCTTTCACAGCCAACCGGCTTCACGACATCCAGTTGGAACACGGCAAAGATGCTATTGCGTTTTACGGATCCGGACAATTGGACACAGAGGCTTCCTACGTTTTCAATAAATTGTTCAAAGGCTTCCTTCGGACGAACAACGTAGACACAAACAGTCGACTCTGTATGTCGTCCGCGGTGGCCGGTTATATACAGGCGTTCGGTTCAGACGGACCGCCGACCTGCTACGACGATATTCAACACGCGGATGTCTTTCTGATTATCGGCGCGAATATGGCAGTAAACCACCCCGTGCTTTTCCAGATGATTCGGAAGCGACGGGCAGTGGACCCCAATGTGCGGATTATCGCTGTAGACCCGCGCCGCACGAAGACAGCAGATTTCTCAGATATCCACGTTCCTCTCGCACCGGGGAGCGATGTCGCATTTCTCCAACTCATTGCGAAACGGCTGCTGAAGATAGGGCGCGTTAATAGTCGTTTCATCCGCAGAAGCACAGAAAACTTCAGTGCTTACGAGGAACATCTAAAAGACTTAGAGGAGGATGCTCTCCTTGCTGCCTGTGGTATTCACCCTGCACGGATTGACGAGATCGTTGAATACCTCTCTAAACCGAGTCGGTTGCTCAGTCTTTACTGCCAAGGCACCAATCAGAGCACAAGCGGCGTTGATAAAAATGTTGCGCTTATCAATCTGCATCTCCAGTTAGGTGAAGTCGGCAGAAGGGGGGCAGGTCCGTTCTCGTTGACGGGGCAACCCAACGCGATGGGTGGCAGAGAGGTCGGCTATCTATCGCACCAATTGCCCGGCTACCGTGTCGTCACGAATGAGATGCACCGTGCCTATCTGGAAGGCGCGTGGCGAGTACCACCCGGCAGCATTGACCCAAAACCTGGATTGACAGCGGTACCGATGTTTGAAGCAGCAGCCGAGGGAAAGGTTCGCGCACTCTGGATCGCATGCACCAACCCAGCCGTCAGTATGCCAGACACAAAAGTATCGCAGGAAGGCTTGCGTCGCGCCGATCTGGTCATCGTGCAGGATTGTTATTACCCGACAGAAACAGCGGAATATGCGGACGTGCTGCTTCCCGCAGCACAGTGGGGCGAGAAGCAAGGCACAATGACAAACAGCGAAAGACTCGTCGTCCGAAGCGATCAGTTCCTGACACCGCCGGGTGAAGCGAAACCGGATTGGTGGATATTCACACAAGTTGCGAGAATGCTCGGATTCAAACGGGATTTCGATTTCTACAATGCTGAAGAGATATGGGATGAATATCGGCTGCTGACGGCAGGCACCCCGTGCGATCAGTTCGGAATGACAAACGAACGGCTCGCCAAGACATCGCTGCGCTGGCCCTGTCCGCATCCACGGCACCCCGGCACAGCGCGCCGATACGTCCGTACAAAATTTTTCACCGAGTCGGGAAAAGCACAGTTCAAAACGCCGGTCTATCAACCACCCGATGAAGATGTAAATGAGGAGTTCCCGCTCGGTTTGACGACCGGACGGGTTGAGAGCCAGTGGCACACGCGTACCCGGACAGGCAAGGTACCGCAGCTGGTCCGTAAGGACCCAGAACCATTTGTAGAAATCCATCCGGATGATGCTGCAGAAAACGATGTCCAAGACGGTGAGTGGATATATCTTGTCGGTCGACGTGGCAGGTGTTATGCGAAGGCGCGTGTCACAGAGACAATTCGTCGGGGATTGCTCTTCACGCCGTTCCATTGGGGAGACCTCTTCCACGCCGAGACCAACGCGAATTACGTGACAAATCCCGCTTTCGATCCCGTATCCAAGCAACCAGAGTTAAAATTCTGCGCCGTTCGGATTGAGGCTGAAGATTCATAGGTGCGAACCAAATTGTATTGTTGGGAGAGGTCCCAGTGCTTCACCACTTTGCCTGCTGATCTAATAGAAGATTTAGTTGGTTTTGGTAGAATCTGTTTCCAAATCCAAAACGAACCTGATAGTGTTCTTAATTTCCTTCATTACATCGTCTGAAAGTTTGCCAAGCCTTCGCTCAAGCCTAGCTTGATCTATAGAACCTAACCCCTGTACGTTGACGTAAGATTCCTGATTAAGAAACCTCAATTTTGGAAGGGCCACCTCATACGGACTTTCCCTATATTGGGTTGTTAAGGGGATATAGATTATTAGATTTCGTGGTGGATCTGGATCGTAACGGGATACCACAAGCACAGGTCGGGTTCTCGCTGTTAAACCGAGATCCGCTAACCAAATCTCACCGGGATACGGGTTCATCGAGTAGATCCAAAACCTCCTGTTCTACAGCGCGTGAGCGCATTATATCCAATGCATCTCGGTCTGCAAGATCAATGATTTCCAAAATTCGTTCCCTGACCGTCGCTGCAATATTGGGTTCCCATTCGTGTAATTTCGCATCTAATTTTTCAACTAACATATCCATTGGTCTCTCCATTGCTTTGTTCATTGGTATTGGAAAAATCGATAAACGTCCCCGCAACCGGTCTTTAAAAAGGATACAACATTTAGAAAGGAGAATCAAGAAAAAAGTGTATCTGGTACTTTTTTCCTGCGCGAAAAAGAAAAGGGCAGACACGGATGCCTGCCCGTACAAACAGTCTGACACAAACACAGGTTTCAGAAATCAAAAATTTACACCGATGGCGGCGTAATCTCATAGTTTACGCCTTCGTGGCAGATAATCATGGAGAGATCATGATCGGCAAGTTTGGCGTATTTTGCCAAGTCAGGCCAGCGGTTCATCAAATCGTAATGGGCTTCGCTGCCAAACGCAATCTCTTTCCGTTCGGATGTGCCGTCATATTCGCCATCTACCCATATAGTGCCGTGTCGATGAAACGTTTTACGTCCAACCGGTTTCATATCCGCATACTGCATCTTGTGCCGAGCGGATTTTCTCGCTTCTATTTCTCTGCTGTGCCTAATCCTCTCGTGGATAGTTATATCTTCCGTGTAGGCAGATGAAAGCGTTGATCTGTAGCTCGTTATCAGTGAACCATCGTCTGCTGCAATGAACGACGTGTAAGGGGTTCGTACACCATACTTTCTGCTGAGGCGTTCAATCTCTTTATCGAGTTCTTCATTCCCACCATTCAGCGCAGCCTCGTCTACCAGTTCCGCTATTCTGCTTTGCGCCCAGAGCTGCGGCAAGAAATCGTTGTCCGGCTCAAGTTCAGAGAAGTGAACATTTTTGGAGAATTCGTGCTGCTCGCTGCCGATGATTCCGCGAAGTTTCAGAACGGTGTCGCCGTGTCCTTCATAGCGTCCGAGAATCGTCAACTGGTCCCCACGGAACAGGTCTGGCAGATTTTTCGGGGTTAGCTCTTTCGTAATAATCCCCCCGAAATTGATCCCTACATCTACCAACACCGGTTCGTTCATTTTTCGGAAAAGCGAGGACACAGCATCCTCAATGTCTTCGCTTGGCGTTACATAGTTACGCGTGCCCCCGTTATCTGCCGCCATTTTGTCGAGTAAATGGTCGTTCACATCGTACCCGACACCGAACACGAAAATGCGGGATAGATTCCGGTTCGCTTTCGCGACATTCTCAAGGATCTGGGCTGGATTCCTTACACCGGCAGTCGGTCGTCCATCCGTGAGGAAAACGATAATCCTTGGTCGATCTGAATCCGGTGTTTCCGCCAACGCAGTGAGCAGTGCATCATTAATGTTCGTCATACCGCGTCCATCAATACTATCAATAAATGCGAAGGCTTTTTCTCGTCCATTTTTCACATCAATGAGTTTGTCGGACAAAACCGTAGCGTCGGGCCAGCGTTCGCCGCCGAACCATTCCTCGCCTCTGTTCAGTCTATCCGCGAGAGAGGTGATATCTTCGTCGAACACGATGATATTCAACCGGTCCCCGTCGTGCAAGTTCTGAACGCAGTAGCGGAGGGCGGATTTTGCCTGCTCAACCTTTCGTCCCCTCATACTACCTGACCGATCCAAAACGAAAACGAAGTCCTTGTCAATAA
The DNA here is from genome assembly GCA_025400075.2 of Phenganax stokvisi. Lineage (NCBI taxonomy): Eukaryota > Metazoa > Cnidaria > Anthozoa > Malacalcyonacea > Clavulariidae > Phenganax > Phenganax stokvisi. The sequence goes on from JAODVQ020073863.1 coordinate 21,880, forward strand.
CCTCCGTCTGTTTCACCTCATACTTAGGCGCAACGGTGACCATGAAGTAACCGTCTTCCTTCTCCTCGGCACGGTGCGTGAGTAAAGTCATCCCAAAATTGTCGTCCGAAACCTCATAGAGACAGAGAAAATCTTCATCAGGGCGTAGTACATCCGTGCCTCCATAACTGACATGCACATTGTGCGCGTCCTTGCGCTCAATCTTAACCTCGTATGATGGTGAATGGATTGCCCTAAGTTCGTGATCGCTTTTGATTTCCATTTCAATATGGAGATTTCCGATCAGCCCAGATGCTGATTTCGCCAGCGATAACGGGTAAGTATACTTCGTGAGATCCCTATCTGCAGAAATAACCTGAGAATACGCAAATTGGACACGTCGCTCACCGCCTGCTGGAATTCCGGGAACCTTTACGACAAATGCTCGCGTCCCAAGATGTTCGAGAACCGCCCTATTCTCACCGTATCGGGCACTGTTCCTATAAATCCGGTGGGATTCTCTTTGAGAGAGGAGTTCCCCCTTTACCGACTTGCCATCAACGGACAGCGCGAGTTTTGAAACGACTGCACCATCTGGCACGGGGAAGATATAGATGCCATTGACTTCAAAGTCGTTGAGGTTGGCGAAAGTCTGTTCTACCTTAGTTGTCGCCACCTGATTGCTGACGTTGACGTTGACGTGATAGCGATTGATGCTGAAGGGAATCGCGCGACCCTCTGCATGTTGACGTATTATAGTTAGCATTTTCCGCTCCTTTTTTGTCTGTCAAAACACTTATTAGAACAGACGCGGACTTGTTCTTTTGTAGCATAGGCTGTTAGCCTGTGCCAAGAGACCACCCGCGTTTTTGAACAGAGCATTTAAATTACCCTCTGCCTCTGTCTTATTGAACCATTGGTCAAGAAGCTGCGTAAATTCCAATTGTGTGTCTACGCCCTCGGATTGGCGAAAACGGTTATATCAATATTAAGCCGAGCAGCAATGTCATCCAGAATGCTTTTCTTCGTTAAAGTATTGATACCTGAAACGATATAATATGTCCCAGTCTCTGTTTCAACTTTTCTTTGGGCTTTATCAGGATAATCACAATCTGCTATTAGAGGTATCCCAATGACACGCAAATTGAGTTTTTTGACTTCCTCAATTCCTATTACCGTGATTACCTCAATGAAAGTGTCTATGCCCGTATCCTCGGAAATCCAAGTTCCATCCGCCATTTGCACAGCGAGAATTCTAGATTTTATTTCGATGGTGGCATCCGAATCATCACCGAATAAAGCTGTCAAGGCTTCACGTAAATTTCTACCTGGCATACCCCATCCATTTTCAATGTAACGGATGTATCCAGCAGTACAACCTACAATCTGAGCCACATCATCCGAGTTCATGTTATCCCGTTCTCGGCACTCCCTAAGCCAGTTTCCGAACGCAACGGCTTCTTCAGTTCGGGTAGGTTGTACATCGGGTTCTATAATTTCTTCACCTGAAGTCGGCGGCACATTACCTGAGGTGGGTGGCACATCTTCTATAAATAGTTCGGTGTACTGTACCGCATAATCCTCAATATGTTGGATGATCCGAGGTGTCGCATAAAACCATTCTCCGCATGCCCGAAATCCTCCAAATTGCTTGTGGATCCGTTTCTCTTCGCGGCGTGCCTCATCTTCTGTGTCAAACGGTAGGACCCCCATTGCCCATATCGGGGATTCAGACCCGACTTGGAGTGCTGCTCTCCGTAGTGAAAGTTCTGTGCCTGTATAACCGATTTTGATAAAATCCGGATTGGTGTCTCCAAAAATGCTTTTGCCGAAGAAGTACACCAAAGGTTGGTTTTGATTTTGATTTGACATGATTAATGCTCCTTGTTGGTAATGTTGACCTTAACGGGTCGGTTTTTTAAGAATCGGAGCCGACCACGGTGGTAAAAATCTGATATATGCCAATCTTAGCGTGAACATTTTGTCCAGTGTATTGTTGTGCCCGCGGGCTTGCATATTGGCATCAAAATTACTGAAGTCTCGCTTTAGAATACCGTTTTTGAAATCGGGATAGACAGTCTTTAGAAATTGAAGGTCGTCTCCTGCTTTTAGCATATCGCGGATAGGTAAGAGCATGGTCAGGACAGGGACAATCACTATTTCACCATTTCTTAAAGGTATTCTTGTGAGTGTATGTCTAATACCATTCATCACAGCTGGATCGCGGGCATCCATAATCTCAATAACGGCTTGATTTTGTAATTCTTCAAAAGCAGAAACAAACGCTGCTTTTTCTTTACCGAAGAAAGAGAGTGTATCCGAAATCCTGAGATAACTCCGAAAATAATCGCGACTCGTGAATCTGGAACTCCCGAATCTTCCCTTTTTTTCTGCCACCCAAAGATGTGAATGGATACAGGCAACAAAAACAGTATTAACGAAGGACTGTAGATCGCGCTCACTATCAAACAGGTTTAACTCTCGGAGTGCTTCAATAAGGCTACTACGGCGATCCGTAGCCCCCAAACTCTTATTCCAGACGATTCCTTCGATCGCCAACCGTTGATTAATTTCTAAGGCATATAAATGTCTCCCATACTGTTGTAAAGGGTCCATACCGATGCTAAGCACAAAATACTCACCTATTAGGACAGCCGACTCAGACAATTTTCTCCATTCTGCAACTTCATAAAAAAGAGATTTAAGGTTTTGAAATCGGCTCAAGTATGCCCCGTACCTCGAAATGTCCGCAGATTCAACGGTTTTCGTCTTGTACAACTCTACGAGGCTGTCTAAAACGTTTGGTAACATCTCTTGGGCTAAATCGGTTTTCGAGTTCGCCTCCAAGAGGGTTTCGACGCGTCTTCTGGTCGTCATATCTGCTGTGGCTGTCGGAAGAATCGAACAACCTAAGAGGCAGATACCTATGGCAGTCATTATCATTCTTTTTACATGCATACGTTTACCTCCTTTAACATGCTCCCAAAGCATTCAAAATCCAAAATACAGCAATAATGCCGAGTAAAGCGAAACACCCATAGCGATGCATAAAAGGTATTGGGTTCTCTTCCAAATGAGACTCAATTTCCGTACTGTCTAACTTCCTGCCTCGACTACAAACATCACAGAGCAGTAAATAGTGTTTCTCCGTAACGAAGTTGAAAATCCAATAGACTCCCCAATATCGATACTCCAAGATTAGGTTGAACTGTCGTTCCTTTTCGCAGATATCGCAGTGTTGAGATATAACGGGCCCACAGTCAACCCCCTTTCCTCCAGATCCCCAAACAATCATTGTTTTTCCTCCTTAGGCAGTTCTCTATCGGGCAGCCATATTTTGCATCTCTACTGTCGAACGGGTGGACATGGACTAAACCTCGTCAGGTACAATCTGATAGGACACGCCCTTGTGACAAAGGATCATCTCCTTATGTAGTTTGAGGTAAAGCTTCAAATCCGGTGCCCTGTTTATGAGGTCACAGTACTCAGAATCTCCGATCACAATCTTTTTCGTCTCCGATACGCCATCGTACTCGCCATCCACCCAGATATGTTCGTGCCGATAGAATGTCTTTCGTCCGAGATACTTAACATTTTCGAGATGCCACTGGTACCATTGATGCTGTGATCTACGTTCGCGTATACCCTTGAGTTTAGACGAAGGTTTTTGGAAAGTCTGAGGTATTCCATACGCCTTCATGAGTTGTCTGATCTCCTTATAGGATTCGCTGCTGCGTGGATTTTGCCGAGTCTCCTTCATAAGAGCGTTGACTTTTCGCTCTGCCCAGAGGCGTGGTAAGAAGTTATACCTTGATTGGCTCTCATTAAAGTGAACATCTTTGATGAAGTCACGCGTTTCACCGTTGATATGCCCGCGAATTTCCAAGCGCGTAAGTCCGTGTCCTTTATAACGTCCGACGATTGTCAGTTGCTCATGAGAGAACAGGTCAGGTGGCTCTTGTGGATATACATCTTCGGTGACGATATCCCCATAATCAATTTCTATGTCAGCAAGTCCCGGATCGTTTGCTTTCTTGAAAAGCGATGATACGATCTCTTTGATATCCTCATAGGGTTCCAAGTGGTGATAGATACCACCATTGTTGATTGCCAGTCTGTCCAAAAAATCAACATTGCGATGAGTACCAATACCGAATACAAAGATGCGGGCTTGCTGCTGGGCATTTGCTTCGGCAATATTTTTCAGAATCCGAGACGTGTTGGCGACACCGTCCGTAGCGCATCCGTCTGTAAGAAGGATAATGATATGCTGACGGTTCGGATAGGATTTCGCCGAGAGTGCGGTGAACAACGCATTGTTGATATTTGCCCGACCACGCCCCTCAATTTTCTGGATGAAGGCAAGAGCATCTTTGCGATTGCGCCTCACATCAAGAAATTCACCGAATCCATCCGGAGCGAGATTGCTCAATCCATGACTGAATTCTTCTCCGTTGTTTATCGTGTTTAGAGATATGATATCGGAGTTGAAAGCAAGAATACGAAATCGATCGCGATTGTGCAATTTGTAGATACAATGGCGGAATGCCTCTTTCAATCGCTGAAGTTTGCTTATCATATTTGCAGACCGGTCCAAGACGAAGGTAAAATCCTTTGCGACAGTATCTGGTATTTGCTTCTGGTACCTCGGTGATAGAAAAAGCAAATAGTAACCGGCTTCATTAGCGTTTTCACGGTGCGTCACTAGGCCGATACCGAAGTCGGGATCTGAAATAGCGTACTCAAGAACAAGATCTCTATCCGGGTTGAGATTTGTTTCTGCATAATCAATCTGCCATTTATCATCTACAACCATTCCATGCGAAGGTGAGCAAAGCCATTGGATATTCGGGTCACTTATATTGATATTGACCCGGAAGTTTTCGATGCACGCCTGCGTCGTCTGCGCTAAGGACAACGGGTGTATGTATCTTGCAAGCGCACCACCGACTAAAGGCACCTGGGAATATTTAAATTGGACACGCAACTTACTGTTTGCTGGGATTTTACCTACGGATGCGGAGTACGCTCGGCTGCCAATGAATTTTAGAATCGGCTTGTTTTCTGCGAACACTGCACTCTCCTTGTAGGCGCGGCGTGCCCGATCCGCCGCGAGAACTTCGCCTTTTATGTCTTCGTCATCTATGGAAAGCACGATAGTTGAAATTATTGCATCGTCCGCGAGCGGGAAGATATAGACACCATCTACCTCAAAATCGTTGGAATTTCGGAATATCTGTTCAATTTCGGTTTGTACCAGTTGATTTTTAATTTCCACGCTAATCTGGTAACTGCTGATTCTTAATGGGGTAGCCCGTTTCTCACCATATTGAAGCCGAGTAATTGTGAGCATTTTTGACTCCTTCTATAGGTAATGACAATGACTAATGAAGCCTGGACATTAAAAGAAACTGATCTGGGTTTTGTTGGTTATGGAATAAAAAATAAACGGTCAAGTCCGAGACATGACTGAAGAGTAAAATTTACCCTATCACATGCCAAAATAGTATTCCGATGTTTTTGTGGGATCGGGAATGGAAAATTAAACTGGCGTGGCACTCCTGCCTGCGTACTTTTATTATTAAATTTTACCAGCCTAATAGAATGATGTTAGTATCGGGTAGGGGTTGCACAGAAGGGTGCTACCAACATCGCTCATCTGCTTAATTATACGATATATAAGATTGAGATGCAAATTTTTTTTTTAGAGAGTGCTTCTCTGGAAGAACATCTGCAACTGAAAATCCTTACTTTACCTTAAATATGGCTTTATTTGTGATCAATCTGAAACATCTTCTCAATCACTTCAAGGATGTCCGGAGCCTCAATAAGATAGCGATTTTTTGTCTGTTTAATGAGGTACTCAGGGATACCATGCAACGCTTCCGCAATGGGCCCAGCAATCGCAGCAAGCGTATCGGAATCACCACCGAGAGATATAGCATTCCGCACTGCGTCTTCATAACTAACTGACTCCAGGGCACAGGTTATCAGGGTTAAACCGCACGCTGTCCTGGTATGAGACGATTCGCATAAGTATAGTTTGAAAGCGAGGATTTCGGCGGATATTGGTTAACAGATGTAACCTTTGTATTCAATCATGGCGCTCAAAGCAGTGCCTCAATCTCAAGATCAAGGCACTGAAAAAATAGATATTTCTGCTAAAATCCGAGTTGCTTGTTCACAACATTCTTCAGCTCTTCACCCTTCAGATACCGTTCCAAGTTATCCAAGAAGAATTCGGTGATACGGCGCATGCGGTGCTGCGAACCTCCCGCCGAATGCGGCGAAATGATAACGTTATCCAAATCCCACAACGGACTCTCTGCCGGAAGCGGCTCGATTTCGGTGACATCCAGACCTGCGCCAGCAATTTTGCCTGCTTGCAGTATCTCGATGAGGTCGGGCTCGTTGACAATCGGGCCACGAGCGACGTTGATAAAGAACGCTGTCGGTTGCATCACGGACAGGTTATCTTTATTAATGAGACCCCGTGTCTCCTCTGTCAACGGACACGCAATCATCACGACATCCACTCGGCTCATCACGTTGGAGAGTTGATCCATCGGCATCAGTTCATCGACAGTGTCCGGTTTATCGGTGCGGTAGGCATCGACAGCGATGACGTGCATATCGAACCCTTTCGCACGTTTTGCCATCTGCATCCCGATACCCCCCATCCCGACGATGCCGATTTTGAACCCGTCAATCTCAATCATCGGTGCTGTCCTACGACCGCCCCACTGGTGCTTGTCTTGGTTGCGGACAGAATCGTGGATACCGCGCGCCAAGCCGAGCAGGAGTGCAAACGCTTGGTCAGCAACATGCGTGGCATACAAACCGGCAGCGTTCGTCAGGATAACATCGCTCTCGCGGAGCGCCGGATACATGTGCTTGTCCATACCGGCACTGGAGGCTTGGATCCATTTGATGTTCGGTAGATGCGGGAAAATGTCTTCGCTGCAGAAACCGTAGAAGATATCGGCATCTTTGCCTTCCTCAATAAGTTCCTCGCGAGAACTCGGCGCAACATAGGTGTGTTCATTACCGATGATACTTTCGAGTCGTTGTAAAAGCTCGCCTTCAACATGTCCCTGTAATAGTATCTTCATACACTAAATGTCCTTTCATAATGTAATATCTGATTTTCACTGCCACGGTGGGGTTTCCGGCAACAATTCTTGGAATTCGTCAATCAACGCGTTCTCGTAGGCACCGGCGTATTGACCGTCGAAGAATTTGCCCATCGCTTCGTCAAGAAAGAGCTGCCACGATGCGTCTTCGGCACCCGGATTGACAGGAAAAAACAGCGCACCAACATCTTGCGCCGCTTTCAGATCACCGGGCGAATCGCCGAGCATCAAGACCTGATTTTCGGGGTACCTGTCTTTCGTTGTGATTGTGAGGTGCTCGGTCTTTGTACCCATCTCCTGTCCAGCAATCAGCGCGACGTAGTTATCAATTTCGTGTTCCGCCCACTCGCGTTGGAGTGCTTCGTCCGGTGTCGCGGAGACGACGATAACATCCGCTTGTCCCTGCAGCCGTTGCAAGGTCTCGCGTACACCGGGAAACGGTGGGAGGTTATAAACAATCTCAGCGACGCTTTCGTTCACACCGAGACTCCACGCCATCACCTGACTCAACTCGTCATGTCTTTCGCCGGTTGTGCTGTCGATCCCTTCTTGTAAAGCAGGGTTGCCGAGTTTGGTTTCATTTTCGACCCAATCTCTTAAGTAGGGGAGTTCAGGGACTGCGACCCCCATTTTCTGCACGAGCGGCATCTCGCGTAAGAAATCGCACACCAGCAGGATCGCCTTGAAGCGGTTCGTGCCGCGCGTCTTAGAATAGAGGTTCACGAAATCCCATGCCTGATGTACCTGCCGTGAGATGGAGGCCAAGCCGAAATGTTTGACGAGGTTCACGCTGAAGCAGTCGTTGTGTTTGACCTCCATGCTGTTAAAGACGCAACCATCTGAGTCGATACCGACAAAAAAATCGTGCTGCGGTTTGAACTCGTAAAGTACCTGTTGTGCTCCGTATGCCATAAACGCTCCTTTTTAAGAATTATCAGTTATGAGTTTTCAGTTAAGAGTCATCTTGTGGCAGTTGAGGTTACTGTTCAAGCCACAGAAAACCTCTTTAACTGACAACTGACAACTGACAACTATTCAACAGTGATTTCCGGGCGACCGTCGAGCATCCATTCGGTGTGGAATACCGTCGGCTCACCGTCTTCTCCGAGAATTGTGTTCCCATCTGCATCGAGTTTGTGGTAGGTGTGCGCCCCGAAGTAGTCGCGCATCGCTTGGATGAGATTCGCCGAGAGTCTGCCGCTGCGATAGCTATCGAAATACGCTAACGCGGAACTAAATGCAGGAATCGGGACACCGAGCTGTGTCGCCGTACCGATGACGTTTCGCCAGTTCGGCTGCGCGGCTTCAAGTACATCTCGGAAGTAGGAATCGAGCATTAGGTTCGGGAGTGCCGGGTTCCGCTCAAACGCTTCCGCAATCCGATGCAGGAATTTGGCGCGGATGATACATCCGCCACGCCAACCGAGACTAATCTTACCGAGGTCCAGATCCCAGTCAAACTCCTCACTTGCCTCCCGCATTAAGGCGAAACCTTGCGCATAAGAGCAAATCTTCGCAGCGTAAAGTGCATCGTGAATCGCTTTCAATGTTTCATCTCGGTTGCCTTGGTAGGTGCCAACAGGTCCCTGAATAACGCCCGACGCTGCAACGCGTTCGCTTTTAATAGCAGAGATACAACGCGCGAAAACCGCCTCGGCGATCGTCGGCGCGGAGATACCCAGATCCAACGCGGAGATGCTTGTCCATTTGCCGGTACCTTTCTGTCCAGCTTGATCCAACACGACATCAACGAAAGGTGTGCCGCTGCTATCGTGCTGCGTGAAGATGTCAGCCGTGATTTCGATGAGGTAGGAATTGAGTTCGCCGCGATTCCATTCGCTGAAGACCTGGTGCATCTCGTTGGCCTCCATGCCTAAGACACTTTGCATCAGCGAGTAGGCTTCGCAGATCAGTTGCATATCGCCGTATTCGATGCCGTTATGGACCATCTTAACGTAATGTCCAGCACCGTCCGGTCCAATGTAGGAGCAGCAGGGTGTGCCGTCCACCTGTGCTGCGATCTTTGTAAAGATCGGTTCCACGAGTGCGTAAGCCTCCGCTGAACCGCCCGGCATCATCGCCGGCCCTTTAAGCGCGCCCTCTTCACCGCCGGAGATACCTGTTCCAATAAACAGGATTCCCTGTTCAGCGAGTTCTGCATGTCGCCGGATGGTGTCGTTGAAGTTGGAGTTCCCGCCGTCGATGATGAGATCGCCTTTTGAGAGGTGTGGGACTAACTGTCCGATAAATGCATCGACAGGTTCCCCTGCTTTCACCATCAAGATAATTTTTCGGGGACTGTTGAGTTTCTCAATTAGTTCTGGTATCGCGTGCGCGCCAATAATATTTTTCCCGCTTGCAGCACCTGCGATGAAATCGTCAACACGTGAGACGGTGCGGTTAAAGACCGCCACTTCAAAGCCTTTGCTTTCCATGTTCAGTGCGAGGTTTTCGCCCATCACTGCTAATCCGATGAGTCCAATGTCTGCCGCCAAATCTGTTTCCTCCTATAGGGGTGTATGTTCTGCATATCATACACTGCAGAAAGCAATGCTGTCAATATATTTTTTGAAAGTCTCTTGTGTTTGATTGGAAGCGGTTTGGTGGGATAGATGTGCGAGTAATATTGTCTGTTAGAGAACCCATGACTGTATACGGTCTGCAATTACGTCAATATCCGTTATAGTTCCATCGGCAATCTTAAGACCGAGGTCGATAATCAAATCATTAATATCGGGAGGCAAGGAACAACCGTTCAAAACTAAAAACAGGAGTGCACAATGCATACCAACACGCTTATTCCCGTCCAGAAATATATGTCCAGTAATAATGTGATGTGCATATACTGCGGCTTTTTGGAATAGAGTCGGGTACAGTTCTGTTTCACCAAATTTTGCCTTAACAGTATCTATTAAATAGTGTAACTGATTTTCATTTAACAATTGATAGTCGCCGACATGATCCTCGGCAACAAACAAAATATCCTCAATTGTCAAATACTTCAAATGTTGCCGAGGGTTTTCCATGCGCGGTCGTAGTCTTGTTTTATTTTATCTGAGGCGACAATAATACTCAGCCCCATTTTTCTGGCGGTTGCTATGTCCGATTTGGCTTTTTCCCGATTTCCGAGGCGCAGAAATGCGCCAGCACGATAATAATATGCCTCGGCATAATCGGATCTGAGTTCTATCGCTTTGGTATAGGCTGCGATAGCAAGTTCCAATTCACCTTTTTTGCTGTGAGCCAATCCACGATTGTAATAGGTTTCAGCACATTTTTCATTCTCTTTTTTTGTCATTTTCTTTTCCACAATACGGATTTCTTCGGGAATTTGATATTGTATTTGTTGTGTCTATGGTTTTCACACATCCAAAAACCCTTGAAATCTGCGTAATCTACCTAATCCGCGATTCAGATAATTTATTCGGGCACTTTCTCATAATGTGATTTACCTAAGAGTAATAATACCATACGAAACGGACAGATGTCAACTGAATATTAGCGGAAATCTTGCACCAGACAATAACCTATAAACCTATATAAAAAAAAGACATCGGGATTCGGAGGTATCTCTTACAACCTATCCGAAAAACTTGCACTTTAAGACATTTTGTTATATCATAGTAGTATAAGGCGAAAGTGGAAAGGATGATGAAAAAAAATGACTAAATTCAGAAGTAAAACACAGAACAGATTACAGGGTTTGAAAGTGTGCTTTCTGCTTGTGTTGGCTGTTCCGCTTTGTGGGTCAGTGCAAGCCGATGATACCGAGCCTGATGTTGAGGCTATCGTCAAAAAGATGGATCAACTCTATCGCAGTGAGACGAGTCAGGCTGAGATGGAGATGCACATCGTCACACCGCATTGGGAACGTGCCCTCGCAATGACCGTCTGGACGGAAGGGATGAACAAGACGTTTATTCGGATTACGGCACCGAAGAAAGAGCAGGGTGTCGCAACACTGCGCATCGGGAACGAAATGTGGAACTATCTGCCGAAGACGAACAAGGTGATGAAAATCCCGCCGTCAATGATGATGGGGTCGTGGATGGGTTCCGATTTCACGAATGACGATTTGGTTAAAGAATCGTCGATGCTTGATGATTACACATATCAACTGATTACACCAGAAGACGCAACCCCGGAGCATCTCTATATCCAACTTGTTCCGAAAGAGGACTCTCCAATCGTTTGGGGGAAGATCGTCGCAGCCGTGCAATCTGAGGACTATATGCCGGTATGGCAGCGGTTCTATGACGAGAAAGGGAACCTGATGCGGGTGATGAATTTCAAAGAGCTCAAGACCTTCGGTGACAAAATCGCACCGTCCGTGATGGAGATGATCCCAGAGAATAAAGACGGACACAAAACGGTTGTCCGATGGTTGAATGCGACATTCGATTCAGAAATCGACGCTAAAATCTTCACGCGTCGAAATCTTCAAAAACGAAGATAGGTTACGGCACGCGGCGCCGGTTTTCCTACGACTATGATATTCAAAATCGCTTTTCGTAATACTTTTCGCCAAAAACGGCGGACGATCCTTACCGGTCTCGCAATGATTGTCGGTTTTACGCTCCTATCGCTAACCATCGGTTTGTCCGACGGTGCGTACGGGAACATTATCACGATGTTCACCCGAAACCGTATCGGACATATTCAGGTGCATCGCGAGGGGTACCTCGATAAACCGTCGCTTTATAAAACGATTGACAACGCTTCTGCCATAGGCGAGACGATTCAGAGCGTTGCAGACGTTGAAGCGTGGACACCGAGGGTGTACGGCGCAGGACTCGGTTCGGTGGGTGAGAAGAGCACGGCTGTCCAAATCATCGGGGTTGATGTCGCTCGTGAAACTGAAGCGACCCGTTTTGATCAAAAAGTCGTTGAAGGCAACACATTAACAGAAACCGCATCGCATGAGGCAGTCATTGGGAAAGGGTTGGCGAAGATCGTGTCCGCGACGGTTGGCAGCGAAATCGTGATTGTCTCACAGGGTGCCGACGGCTCGATTGCAAACGATGTGTATAAGATCGTCGGTATCGCAGAGAGCGGTGACGATGTAACGGATCGGGTCGGGTGTTATCTGCATATTGAAGACGCTCAGGAATTGCTGGTGCTTGATAGACGTGTTCACGAAATTGTTGTGATTGTTTCAAACATCAATCAGGTCAATAAAATTACAAGCACAATCAAAACACGCCTCAACGACTCGACGCTTGATGTCGCACCGTGGCAAGTCGTCGCCAAATCCTTTTATCGTGCCATGAAAGCCGACCAACAAGGTGATGCCGTCGCTCGCTGGGTGATTATGTTGATTGTCGCTATCGGTGTCCTCAACACGGTGTTGATGTCGGTATTGGAGCGGACGCGTGAATACGGTGTACTGAAGGCGGTCGGGACAAAGCCGGTGCAAATCTTCTGGCTCGTCGTTTGCGAAGTCGTCCTCATCGCACTTGCGAGTATCTGTGTTGGTGCGATCCTTGGGGTTTTAGCCAATTACCTGCTATCTATATACGGTATCACATATCCGGAAGAAATTACCTACGGCGGTATGAAACTCAAGACGTTGTATGCCGAAGTCAACGTCCGATCTCTCGTTACGCCTGCTATCACTGTTCTGTTATCTGCAGCGATCGTCAGTCTGTTTCCTGCGATAAAAGCCGCTCGGATTATGCCCGCGAAGGCGATGCGGACACATTGATGTGGCTTTCAGCCGTCAGCAATCAGCAATCAGCCGTCAGCAAAGAAGAATTAGGTATATCAAATTCTTTTTTTAAAGTGCGCGTAGCTTGGAACGAAGTGGAAAGCGGATCTACGGAAAGAAATATGAAACCTTCAACTCACCTAACCGAACCGCAAGGTAAATTAAAAATATGATTTTAATTAAACTTGCTTGGCGCAACATCTTTCGGAATAAACGGCGAACACTCATCGCCGCAACAGCGATCGGTATCGGTCTGGCTGCCCTGATTTTTGTTGATGCGTTCATGATCGGGATGTCCGAGAATATGGTACGAACCGCTACCGGCTCCTTCCTCGGCGACGCACAGATTCATCGCCTCGGATTCCGAGACGCACAAGAGGTCTCCTTAACAATTCAGGCACTTGACGAAGTAACAGAAGGATTAGCTCAGGAAGACAGTGTTGAACACTTCACACAAAGAACGATCGCTTCCGGGATGATTACGTCTCCAGCGAATGTCAGTGCGATTAACCTCATCGGGGTTCACCCACCGACAGAGAGATTCTTGTCCCAAATTGACGATGTAATAACAGAAGGCGCGTATTTTGAAGGCGATAACAGTCGCGATATTGTTATCGGTGCGAAACTCGCCGAAATTTTGGAGGTCGAACTCGGGGACCGGGTGGTTGTGACGGTAACACAAGCCGAAACCGGCGATCTCTCCCAAGAGATGTTCCGGGTTTCCGGTATCTATCAATTCGCCGGTGGAGAGATGAACAGCGGCATGGCATTCGTACGGATTGAAAAAGCACAGGAGATGCTTGCTATCGGGAACGATGTCCATGAAATCGCTATTAAATTTACGGCTATCGCCTACGCGCAAGACCCGACACTCCCTTTTTGGGCGACGTATTCCCAACACGACAACGAAGTCTTGAGTTGGATAGAACTGATGTCGCAATTGACAGTAATATTAGAGATGACAAGATACAGTAAATACATCATGGGTGTCATCCTGTTTTTTGTGGTTATCTTTGGGATTATCAACACCCTCTTTATGTCGTTGTATGAGCGGATGTTTGAGTTCGGTGTCCTGCGTGCCGTTGGGACGCGTCCTTTCGGGATGGCGCGCGTCATCTTATTTGAGGCGGGTGCCTTAGCCGTCGTCAGTATCGGATTCGGGATGCTCCTCGGTTTCCTTGTGACCGCAGTATTAAACTATACCGGGATTAATTACACCGGCATTGAGATGGTCGGGGTGACAATACAAGAGTTCATCTACCCGACCCTGACAATTGAACAGTTTATTATCTATCCGGTATGGCTCTTTGTTTTCACGATCATCGCCGCACTCTATCCTGCGCGCTACGCGGCGAAAATGTCACCAGCAGCCGCGATGCGACGGAGCTTTTAAATGGAACAGGCACAGAAAACAGATGTTATTGTCACTGAAGGTGTGACGAAGGTTTATGCAGCCGATGGCATCCCTGTCAACGCGCTGAACGGGATCGATTTAACCATCCAATCGGGCGAGTTTACTGCTCTCGTGGGACCCTCCGGTTCCGGCAAAACGACCTTTCTCAACATTATCTCTGGATTGGATAGTCCGACAGACGGGAAGGTGTGGCTTGCAGGGAAAGTGCTATCCGATATGAGTGGCAACGAACGCTCTGACTTCCGGCGCGATAACATCGGATTCATTTTTCAGGCATACAACCTAATCCCTGTGCTGACGGTTGAGGAAAACGTTGAATACATCATGCTCTTAGCAGGTGTACCGAAAGCAGAACGGCACAAGCGCGTCATAGCGATGCTCGAGGCTGTCGGGTTAGAAGGTGTTGCCAATCGAGTGCCAACGCAGCTTTCAGGCGGACAGCAGCAGCGTGTCGCTATCGCACGTGCGATGGTTTCCGAACCTGCGATTATCCTTGCCGATGAACCGACTGCGAACCTCGACTCGAAAACGGGTGCCGACCTGCTTGAGATGATGCTCCGTCTCAATGAGGAGACCGGCATGACGTTCATTTTTTCGACCCACGATCCGATGGTGATGGCGGGGGCAAGGCGGTTGATTACGCTTCGCGACGGCCGCGTAGACACAGATGAGACGCGGTAACAGTTTTCGGTTTTAATAGTTATCAGTTTTCAGTTAAGAGATTTCTGATGAGAAAAATACGGAGCCTCATCATCTTTTTGATGACAATACCACTTTTCGGAATCGCTGATGCCGAGTTTCGCATCGGCGGGTACTACAAGAACTTTTCCACTGTGTTCAATTCACCGGTTCCAGAGGCACCGATGCGTGGGATCGTGGTTAACCGTTTACGGCTCAATCTCTCCTACGCACCAACGGATTCACTCTCTTTGGCTTTCGCTTACGATTTTACGCCGCGTGTCCAAGATCCGCTGCTCTTTTCTCAGTCGCTGATTGCTGTTGGTACCGCCTCGTCGAGGTATCGGATTGCGGATTTTGATTCGCAGATTTATCCAAGTGCGGAGGATCCGATGGGGAGTGTCGGTATATACCATAACCTTGATCGGGCTTCCCTGCACTTCAGCACAGATTTTGCGGACTTCTCTGCTGGTCGGGACGCGATTGCATGGGGCAGTGCACGGGTTGTAAATCCAACCGATGTCGTCGCCCCCTATACCTACGATCAGTTGGATACAGAAGACCGCGTCGGTGTAGACGCAATTCGGATGCGTATTCCGGTAGGTGCGATGGGAGAGATAGATGCCGGTTACATCGCCGGTGCCGATTTCGATTTTGATAAGAGTGCAGCTTTTCTACGTACCCAATTGAACGCTGCAGAGACGGATTTTTCGATTTTGCTGTTAGCGTTTCAGAGAGATCTGCTTATCGGTCTGGATGTCGCTCGCGGTATCGGGGGGGCGGGGTTCTGGTTAGAAACGTCTTACGTCCTTACCGCACCGTCTGATAATGAACCCAACGCATCGGAGGACTATCTGCGAGCCTCTATCGGTTTAGACTACAGCTTCGGCGGTGAGACTTACGCTTTTATTGAGTATCATTTCAGCGGTGCTGGGACACAAAAACCGGAAAATTATCTCACGAATTTAGAGCAACCGGCGTACACACGCGGCAGTGTTTATCTGCTCGGTAGGTACTATCTTGCGCCCGGATTCACGCGTCAGATGACTCCGTTAATCGGTTTCGGCGGACAACTCTTGTTTAATCTGTCCGATGTCTCGGCTTGGGTTGCGCCACAGATCTCCTACAACATCGCGGAGGATATTCATCTCTCTATCGGCGGTCTGATAAGCCTTGGGAAACGTCCAGAAGATGACGAGTTAACCGAATTGCGATCGGAGTTTGGGAGTTATCCGAACCTCTTCTTCTCTTCGTTTCGCGCCTATTTTTAACTGCTGAAGAGTTTGTAAACTGACACATTATGCAAAAGCAACACGCAACAAAACATAAAACTGACGGCACTGCCCTCATCAAAATCGATCCGTTGCTGAAACCATACACTGCGCAACTACGTGAACGGTTTGCGCACTACCAACGTTTCAAAACCGAGATTGAGAAAACGGGAGGTTTGTTAGGCGAGATAAGCCAAGGACACCGATATTTCGGTTTCAACCGTGGTGAACACGAAGGCGAAACCGGGGTCTGGTACCGTGAATGGGCACCGGGTGCGGAGACGCTTACACTCATAGGCGACTTCAACGGCTGGTCGCGCGATGCAAACCCGATGTCTGTTGATGACCGGGGTGTGTGGCACCTATTTTTGCCCGACACGGATTACGCTGACCGACTCACCCACGGGAGCCTCGTCAAGGTACATGTCGTCTCAACAATCGGTGGACGCGATCGGATTCCAGCGTATATCCAACGCGTTGTTCAGGAAGGCGATGCGGATTTCACGGGACAGTATTGGGAACCTACGCATCCGTACCAGTGGCAGCATGAGGTACCCCGAGTCGACATTGATGCCGAGGGTCTAAGGATTTACGAGGCACACGTCGGGATGGCACAGGAAGCAGAAAAAGTCGGATCGTTTGGCGAGTTTACGCAGAACATCTTGCCCCGCATCATGGATTTAGGCTACAACGCTGTACAACTCATGGCGGTGAAGGAGCATCCCTATTACGCGAGTTTCGGGTATCACGTGAGCAACTTTTTCGCTGTCTCAAGCCGTTTCGGAACGCCGGAAGAACTCAAAGCACTCATTGATACGGCACACGGTATGGGATTGCTGGTTATCATGGACCTGGTGCATAGCCACGCTGTCAAAAATCTCAACGAAGGATTGAACCGTTTTGATGGCACCGGACATCAGTATTTTCACGCCGGGGCGAAAGGTGACCACGCCGCATGGGATTCGCGCTGTTTCGATTATAGTAAGTCCGAGGTACAATGTTTTCTTCTCAGCAATATTCGCTATTGGTTGGAGACGTATCGGTTTGACGGGTTCAGATTCGATGGTGTCACGAGCATGCTCTATAGCGACCACGGGTTAGGGCGGGAATTTACCGGCTATGCGGATTACTTTGACAGCAGCGTTGAACCGGATGCCATCGCCTATCTCATGTTAGCGAATGAGGTGGTTCACGCTGTTAACCCCGCCGCGATCTCT
Organism: Phenganax stokvisi; assembly: GCA_025400075.2. Classification (NCBI taxonomy): domain Eukaryota; kingdom Metazoa; phylum Cnidaria; class Anthozoa; order Malacalcyonacea; family Clavulariidae; genus Phenganax; species Phenganax stokvisi. The sequence goes on from JAODVQ020073863.1 coordinate 39,279, forward strand.
ATTGCTGAGGACATGAGCGGTATGCCCGGGCTCGCACGTCCGACTAAAGAAGGCGGTCTCGGCTTCGATTACCGTCTCGCGATGGGCATCCCGGATTACTGGATCCGGTTGTTGAAGGAGAAGCAGGACGAAGCGTGGCATATCGGCGAGATTTACGGCATGCTGCGAAACCGTCGCGCAGGCGAGAAACATATCGCTTACGTCGAAAGTCATGACCAGTCAATTGTCGGCGATAAGACGCTTGCGATGCAACTCATGGACGCTGAACTTTACACGCACATGAGTATTTTCACGACGAGCCATCTCATCTCTCGTGGCATCGCGCTCCACAAACTTATCCGCCTCCTGACGTTCAGTTTAGGCGGTGAGGGGTATTTGAACTTTATGGGGAATGAGTTCGGGCACCCTGAATGGATAGACTTTCCACGTGCAGGGAACAATAATTCCTACTGGTATGCGCGTCGGCAGTGGTCTCTCGTTGAAGATGATACGCTCCGCTACAAAGACCTCAACGCTTTTGACCGCGCCATGCAGCACCTCGATGCAACCTACCGTCTACTTGCTGATGAAAATATCCAATTGTTGTCTATTCACGAGGAAGCGAAGCAGATCGTCTACGCACGCGGTGGACTCGTCTTCGCTTTCAACTTTCATCCGAGTGCATCGGTTACGGATTGGCGGATCCCCGTGCCTGAAAGGGCGGATTACCGACTCGTTCTCAACACCGATGATACGGCGTATGGGGGGCACGGTGCCGTAGAGGGTGTCCATTATCCGTGGCAGGATGTTGCGATAGAGGGGCAGGCACAGTCGATTCAACTCTACGTCCCTGCGCGGAGTGCACAGGTGTTGGTGTCCGAAAAAAGTCGAATTCACAAACAGAGAATTGGGTTTAACAGCACTACATGACTACTTAGGAGGTACCGCATAAAATGTGTAAGGAAATTGATCTTTGCAGCCCGGAAATGAACGAAGTCGTTAAGGAAGTTCGGGAAATGCGGATGAAAATCTCAGAAGAATGTGGGCATGATCTGTACCGATTACTCGCTCATTACCAAGAAGTAGGGAAAAGATTGAGGAAAACAGGTAAGTATAAGTTCGTTGATCCGGAGCCATTTACAGAGAAAGCAAAGTCCACTAAATCGTCCAATAATAAAGATTATTTAGGAGGCACCACATCATAAAATGGAAAAGTACAGTCATCTTCTAAAGCCAGAAATGAATGAGGTCGTTAAGGAAGTTCGGGAAATGCGGATGAAAATTTCAGAAAAATGCGGACACGATCTTAATCGTGTACTTGAATACTACCAAAAATCAGGTGAGGAGATGCGTAAGTCCGGCAAATACAAATTCGTCGACTCGGAGCTACCTGCTGAGAAGCCCGTGTCCATTGAATCATCCGAAGATAAAGTCGCAGATTAAGATTTGCATGACCTTCTGATAATACCTTTGCCCGAATACGGGTTTCCGTATGGACGGTGTTTTCCTTATGGGAAAAATAGGGACAGCCAACCGTGACCTCTATCGCTACGGTATGTCTATGTTGGGTTGCTGGAGCCAGACACTCCAGCTTTTTTAGATCTTCTGGGTAGGCGCGGTTTGTAACCGCGCCTTTTGAGCATGTGGTTATTACGTGGTATTATTATCCAACGAATACGCACGGTTTCCACCCGGACCGCCGCCAATCGCCCACGTCCCACGGAACAACGATTGCCGTTTCGGGGGCATCGTTTCGATGATTTCATGGCTCAGGTTCAACCGATGCCACTGTGCCCAGATAGAGTTATAGCAGTTGAAAACCGCACACCGTGGGTTCGATGGATTCGTCCAATCATTCGCCGCATGGATAAGGCTTTCCGTAAAAATGACAACAGAACCCGGTGGGCAACTGTAGTCGTCCATCATCTCACGCATGCTCTCCTCCCACGGCGATTCACTGATATTCGGACGATACGGATCGGGACCACCGTAGTTGAAATGCGCCTTATGTGACCCACTCAGGAAAGAGGTAGCCCCTTGTCTCGCCTTCACCTCCTCAAGTTCCCAGACGACACGCGTTAACCCTGCGAATATCTTTCCACCGGCGACCTGATACCGCATCGCATTCGCCTGCTGCGGTGGACGCACAACGTGCGGCAGACCGTTATCGCCACGTTCCGATACACCCCAACCCGGGTGTCTCACAGTCGTAAACGACCCTTCGCAGCGAAATCCGTAGCAATCGTCATGCACAAACGGATCTTCGGATAGAATCTCACTCAGAACACCTACAATCGCCGGGTGGTCAAGGAGGTTCTGAAGTGCCCCTTGATAACTTTGTCTCGCACCGGCATAAACTTCCGCTTTCATCTCTTCAATTTCCGAGTCTGATAATACCGATGGCAATAAAATCCAACCCCGTAAGTCGAAGAAAAACTTCTGCTCAGATGTCATCGGAATCGGTGCAGCATTTGATGTTGCTTTTGACATTGAAATCTCCTTGTAACTTGAATAGTCTTGAAATTATGTGGTGTTATTCTCCAACGAATACGCACGGTTTCCGCCGGGACCACCACCAATCGCCCATGTGCCACGGAATAAGGATTGACGTTTCGGTGGCATCTTTTCTATAACTTCATGATTTAGATTCAACCGATACCACTGCGCCCACAGCGAGTTGTAGCAATTAAAGACTGCACACCGTGGGTTGTCTGGATTCGTCCAGTCGTTGGTCGCATGTATAAGGCTCTCTGTGAAAACAATCGCAGACCCAGGCGGACAACTATAGTCCTCCATCATCTCACGTATATTATCCTCCCAAGGGGATTCACTGATATTCGGACGGTTTGGATCAGGCCCTCCATAGTTGAAATGTGCCTTATGAGAACCGGTCAGAAAAGTTGTGCCGCCCAGCCCTTTTTCGACCGCTTCAAGTTCCCATACCACACGCGTCAATCCAGAAAATATCTTTCCACCAGCAACCTGATAACGCATCGCATTTGCTTGTTGCGGTGGACGCACGACATGCGGTACCGTTGTCCCTTTTCCATAAGCAACGTTCCAACCCGGTTGCCTGACCGTGGTAAACGAATTCTCACACCGAAATCCATAACAGTCATCAAAAATAAATCGTTCATCAGCGATGATCTCGTTCAGAATCCCAACAATTCCAGGATGATCGAGTAAATTCTGAAGGGCACCTTGATAACTGTGCCTGGCACCCGCATAGACTTCCGCTTTCATCTCTTCAATTTCTGAGTCTGATAATACCGATGGCAATAAAATCCAACCCCGTAAGTCGAAGAAAAACTTCTGTTCCGGTGTCATCAATTTCTCTCCGGGTGCCAACGGCATCGGATCCTTAGAATTACGCACTTCTTTCATAACAATCAATCCTTTTCCAAATATTACAATGCCTGTTTCAATCCAGGCAAGAAATAATCTTTAACGACGACCTCCCAGCTCATCTGAGAAGCGATGTCGTAGCCTTCTCGAAGCATATCCTCTACATCACGAGGTTTACGGGGTAAGCGTCCTAAAAGTTTCGCCGCGATGTCTCGGCTATTTTCCATCTCAATCGCGTTCCGTTCCGCCAAACCGATATGCAGTACATCGTCAAACGATCTCGGTGGAATCTGCAGCTGCGTATAGTCCGCGATGACGACATTCGGGACATCTCGATTATCAGTGGCGCGTCGGATAAAACCGCAACATCCACACACGTTGCTAACGACACAAATCGCACCGAAACTCAACGGCTCCACCTGAGCGATTCCGAAAGGCTCATAAATTGACTGTCCGAATTCCGCATCGCTCCCTTTACGGATGTCCATGAACTCCATCTCTACCGGCATCCGTTTCCCGCATGCGTCTTGACTCCACCCGAACTGATTCACGAAGACCACTTTAATCGCCTTAGATTGTAAGTTGAAGGCAGAGACACCGTTGTTCAATTCGATCTCTGCACCGACGAGGTCTGGGTAGCCGATTTTGTGATGCACGGGCCAACCGTACGCTGCCTCCATCTCGTGGATGCTCTCGTTCGGTCTCCCCGTCGCGATTTCAGTGGAGAGGATGAACAACACCGCTGTTTTATCATTAGAAGCCAGCAGCGAATCGAGATGCATGAGTACCTGTAAATCACGCCACAATCCTTTGCTTTTAACGAGCCGCGTCACGTGTGTAAAAACGTAATCGGGACGATAATCTAATAGCGTTTTCGCATATTTCTGGAGACGTGCCTTTGAGATCAACTTCTCCTGTAGACTCACCTCAAATGCAGGAATACCGTTGTAAACGAGATTAATCGGGAAATCTTCAAACGGTTTTGCCAAGAATCGGAGTTCATCTACGACGAGATCACCAACGGCGAAAATAGTATCACAGAGATGCGCCTTGTCAATCAGTGCATGCTTGAAATACCAGAACGGATCGCTGAAAACCTCTCGAATGGATTGTCTCTGTGCTTTCGCGAGTTCTAAAACGTTGTAGAAACGGACATCGTGTCCGGGGTGTCCTTCAACAATCGGACGTATCGTTGCGACTTCGTGTGCATAGAAGACGGTCCGCATGTTCTTCACCGCCTCTACACCCGCATTGCTTTTCCGTTCAACAAGCACTTTGAGCGCAAGCGGCATCCCCATAAATTCGTGTGAGATAATGAACACCGGTGGGGTCGTTTCCGCACCGAGAATCGCCTGCAACGCGGTGTATGCCGGTTCAGCGAGACGGACATACTCCTCGAACTCCCACTCGTTCTCATAACGGCTTGATTCAATATCGAAATGTTCATAGAGTTGCCACTTGAACCGTCCCGTCAACGCTTCATTGCTGTTTGATACATTCACTAAGAGGACATCTGTGACGGTTGTAACGTTCTGATGTCTGTTTTCAAATTTTCGTTGCCCGTATACGAGTTCCACATGATAGGTCTGCTCAATTTCGGTGAGCACCTGTGCGTGTGGTGTGTCTGTTATCCCTTCACTCGATCGGTAAAGGATGGTGTCTAAACTGCTCAAATCGGCACCCGGAAAGAGTGGACCGACGAGAAATGTGCGTTCAATGGCTTCGTTGTAACTGCGGGTTGTCAATAACCCTTCTAAAACTGCGCCGATGCCGCCCATCTTCTGGATGGCTTCGTGTGTGACGTGAACAACAATACTCAAATTTTTGACCTCACCAAGCGTTCTCTCTATAGGTTTAAAAGATGAAAATTTTAAAAACGGTTTTGAAATCGCGCGTCCGTTGCGAAAAATTATAGCACAATGCGAAAATAGAAGTCAAATTTAGTGCTTGTGTCCGTTTATATGAAGACATCTACCACAAAATTTTTCGCATCTCTATTAGACCTCACGAACAACGATGTCCCTTTTATGACAAAATGTTTACATCTACCCGTTGTCCTTGACAACCTCACCAAAAACAACTATAATATATAGTGGAGGCTTGTGAGATATTTTCCGTTCTTTACAAAAGATTTCGGCGCACGCATTGACCAAAATCTTTTCAGTAATTCTCTGTTTTTCATCTACTGATGGAGGTAGAAATGTTAGATCATATTGGAAATATAGCAGGTACGATTTGGCACTATCTTGAAGAAAACGACGAAGCCACAATTACAAAATTAACACGTGAACTCGGTGAGACCGAACGCACAATCCTAATGGCGATCGGTTGGCTCGCCCGCGAAGGAAAATTGGATTTTGAAAAACGGAAACAGGGCACCTATATAACGCTAAATGCACAGCATTTAGACGCAGAAGCGGCGTAGATGTCGGAAGGAGAATAGAATTACTCATGAAGCCTCTTCGCCAATTAACAGTGGTGCCGACTTTACCACAAAATCTTGAACCGCTGCGGGAACTCGCCTTAAATCTATGGTGGACATGGGATCGTGAAACCCTTGACCTCTTCCAGCATCTTGATGCAGAATTATGGCAAAAAACCTATCATAATCCTGTCGCGATGCTCGGACAGATTTCACAAAAAAAGTTAGACGCCATTTCAAAAGATAACACATTTTTGGCTCAACTTGATGTCATCTACCAAAAGTTTCAAGCATACCACAAAGCCCGTTCATGGTTCGAGACGGAGCACAAAGATGGGACGCTTACCGACCTGCAAATCGCCTATTTTTCCATGGAATACGGCTTGACAGAGTGTATGCCGCTCTACTCCGGCGGTTTAGGGGTCCTGGCAGGTGACCATCTAAAATCTGCCAGCTACTTAGGAATGCCTTTCGTCGCAGTCGGGCTGCTCTACCGACACGGCTATTTCCGCCAGACCCTGACTGCAGACGGTTGGCAGATGGCGGACTATCCTATCAATGACTTCTACAATATGCCGATTCAGCCAGCGAAACGTGCTAACGGTTCTCCGCTCTTGGTAGAAGTCGAATACCCAGAAGGAAAGGCGTTCGCAAAGGTTTGGTGTGCACAGGTCGGACGCGTCCCGTTGTATCTACTCGATACAAATATCCCCGAAAATCAGAACGAAGAGCTCTGGAACATCACGGACTATCTCTACGGCGGCGATAAACGTCTGCGTATTAAACAAGAAATTCTGCTCGGAATCGGCGGTTACCGCGCTTTAACGGCACTCGGTATCCAACCGACAGTCTGCCACATGAATGAAGGGCACGCTGCGTTCCTCACGATTGAGCGGATCCGACAGATGATGGTGCGAACAGGCATCCGTTTTGAAGAAGCCTGTGAGGCGACGCGCGCAGGAAACGTTTTCACGACGCATACGCCGGTTCCGGCTGGCATCGACTGGTTTCCACCCGATTTAGTTAATCAATACTGTAGTGTTTACTACGGCGAACTCGGTATCTCCGCCGACACCTTCCTCGGCCTCGGTCGGACGAGTCCGTCAAATACACAGAGCGAATTCAGCCCTGCGCTCCTCGCACTCCGGCTTTCAGCGATGTGTAACGGCGTGAGCCAACTCCACGGACAGGTCTCGCGTGAGATGTGGAAAGACCTCTGGCCCGGCACACCCGTCCATGAAGTCCCTATTACCGCGATTACAAATGGGATTCATACGCGTTCCTGGGTCTCAAGCGATATGCAGAGCCTTTTCGACAGGTATCTGGGGCCACGCTGGATTGTCGACCTCACAAATCAGGATGTCTGGACGCAGATTTCACACATTCCAGATCACGAGTTGTGGCGGATACACGAACGCCGGCGTGAACGCCTCATCGACTTCGCCCGCCAACGGCAGGAACAGAAGCAGGCAATCGGTGGGACGGTCTCAACACGTACACCAGAAAACTTGAGCATGGCGGCGAAAACGCTGAATTCGGCAGCACTCACCATCGGCTTTGCACGCCGATTCGCAACCTATAAACGGGCGACCTTGCTGTTTCAAGACGTTGATCGGCTCGATAAGATCCTTAACAACTCGGAACGTCCGGTTCAACTCATTTTTGCCGGGAAAGCACATCCGCACGACTATGAGGGGAAATTGTTCATACAGCGTATCGCTCGGATCGCATCGGAACCCCGTTTCTACCATAAGATCCTCTTTATCGAAAACTATGATATTTGTGTTGGACGTTATCTTGTTGAGGGTGTTGATGTATGGTTGAACAATCCGCTACGACCGAATGAAGCCAGCGGCACGAGCGGTATGAAAGCAGCAGCGAATGGCGTTCTCAATCTTAGCATCGCAGACGGCTGGTGGGCTGAAGCAGACCATTTAGGGGGCGGATGGACAATTGATGCAGGCATCGTCTCAGCAGATGCTAAATCGACAGAAAAAGTCCACGCCGATGCCATTTACGATCTCCTCGAAAACGAGATTGTACCGCTCTTTTACGAACGCAGCCCTGTGGACGATGTACCGCACGAATGGGTCGCACGGATGAAGATGGCGATGCAAAATCTCGCACCGATCTTCAATACGAAACGGATGGTATCAGAATACGCAGATCAGTTATATTTTCCGGCGCATCGGCGTTGGCAAAAACTTAACGAATCAGACGCGAAACGTAGCATCGCCTTGGCGCGCTGGAAAACGCACATCCGAGACCACTGGGGACCGCTTCGGATTGAGGAAAAACGTGGCGAAACCTCTTCTACAGAAAGCCTCGAACTCGGTGTCGGTGAATCCACAGTCGTTGCGGCAGTCATCCGAACCGACGTTCTATTTCCGCACGAAATTATGGTGCAAATTTACCACGGTCTGTTAGACGCAGCGGATGAGATTTCCAATGGGGCTGTGAGTCTCATGGAATATAAGGCTGACCTCGGCGGCGGTGCCTATCTCTTTGAAGGGGTGCTGACTGTCGAACAGACAGGTTTGTACGGCTACACCGTGCGCGCTTTACCGTACCATGAAGACCTACAAGCACCACACGAACTCGGTTTGGTGACCTGGGCATAAAGGTAGACCTCCTGTCTCTTCAACGGGAGAAACGGGAGAGTGCCTTTCTATTGCCTATTCCGCGCTTTAAGCGTATAATTAACGGAGAAAACGGAGCGAAAGGCTCCATCTAAAAAATCGGTATGGACAGAAAAGCAGAAATCGCCCGCGAAACAGCAGAAACCCGTATCCAACTCCGGCTTGACCTTGACGGAAACGGGACATCGGACATTAAGACCGGTGTCGGTTTCTTGGATCACATGTTGGAACTCTTTGCGAAGCACGGCTTCTTTGACTTGGAAATTGAAGCGAACGGGGATTTACATGTAGATGCACATCATACGACGGAGGATGTCGGCATCTGCTTAGGGCAAGCATTTCAAAACGCAGTACGCGACAAAGCAGGGATGCAACGGTTCGGCAGCTTCGCTGTTCCGATGTATGAATCGCTTGCTAAAGTTGACTTGGATGTCTGCGGACGACCGTATCTCCACTTTGAGACGACACTCGTTTCCGGCAAAGTCGGCGATTTTGATATCGAACTCGTTGAGGAGTTTTTTCACGGGTTCGTCAACCATAGCGGCACAACTTTGCACATCAACGTCCCCTATGGCACCAATCAGCATCACATCATAGAAGCGATTTTCAAGGCAGTTGCGAAAGCGTTGCACATCGCGACACGTCTTGATGCACGTATTACTGGCGTGCTATCTACCAAAGGAAGCTTGTAATGCAGTATTGTTATTGTTAGCAGTCCGTGGGGGCGTGTGTTTGTAACCGATAGTCCAATTAGGAGAACGTTTTTATGAACAACGAGAATGTTGTTGCAGTTATTCTTGGCGGCGGACGTGGCACACGTCTATTTCCGCTGACACGGGACCGCGCCAAACCGAGTGTTCCGATCGCAGGAAAATTTCGACTCGTAGATATACCGATTAGTAATTGTCTACATTCAGGACTCGAAAAAATTTATGTCTTGACCCAGTTCAACTCCGTTTCGCTGAACCGACATGTTGTCCAGACGTATCGGTTTGATACCTATCGTCGCGGTTTCGTCCAAATCCTTGCAGCACAACAGACATTGATGGGGAACGATTGGTATCAAGGCACAGCGAACGCTGTCAGACACAATGAACCCTATATTCTGAACCCGCGTTTCACAGACGACCACGTGCTTATTCTCGCTGGCGACCATCTCTATCGAATGGATTATCAAAAAATGCTGGCGGTTCATGCCGAATCCGGCGCGGATATTACAGTCTCTGTCATCCCCGTGCAGAAAGAGGTTACGAGCGGACTCGGTATCCTCCAAGCGGATGCGAACGGACGGATCGTCAATTTCGTTGAGAAACCACAAACAGAAGCGGAACTCCAGCAACTCCGGGTCGCGCCTGAAGTGTTCACATCGCGCGGCATTGAAGCACAAGGACGCGAATATATCGCTTCAATGGGAATCTACGTCTTTAATCGTGAAGTACTAAAAGAGGTACTTCAAGATGAATCAAACGTAGACTTCGGTAAGGACATTATACCGATGAGTATTCAAGAACGATCCGTTTTTGCCTACTTTTTCGACGGCTATTGGGAAGATATCGGTACGATCCGCGCCTTCTATTCGGCGAACATCGCACTCACCGATACCACACCAGCATTCGATTTCTACGATGAACACGCACCGATCTATACCAACCGTCGCCACCTTCCGAGCACCAAAGTTAATAACAGCAGTGTCCGTTCCTCTATTCTTGCCGAAGGCTCTATCATCGATGATTCCGAAATTGATAGAACAATCGTCGGCATCCGCAGCATTATTTCCGGGGGGAGCCGGATTTACCAATCCATTCTGATGGGAGCGGACTTCTATGAGCTAGAGAGTGATCGGAACGGAGACGCACAGAGCGGTATCCCGCATGTTGGTATCGGACAGAATTGCCTGATTCAGAATGCAATCATTGACAAAAATGCGCGTATCGGCCATAATTCAGTACTCGTCAACCGAGATGGAATTGATAACCACGACGGTGAAAATTACTACATCCGGGATGGTATCGTTATTGTGCCAAAGGATGCAACGATACCTCCCGAAACCGTCATTTAAATGGAAGGCTGACTTTAAAACATGTCTGAATTAAGACAGAAACTTCTGGTGCTACATTTGCACACACCAGATTTAAACAGTAACGTTGTCGCTTGGGCAATGTATGACGGCACCGGTGCCAAACGGCATACGACAGGCGATAGCGAGACCCCACCGTACAACTCGGTGGTCGAAGCGATGCGGGATGGCTGGCGCGTGATTCAGTTCCCGCAACAATTCCCTGCCTATCCCGGCATGGAATATCATACCTCATATCTCAGGTTTGAATATATCCTTGAGAAAATGGAGGACATCCAATGATTGATAAAAAGCATTTACTCACTACAGAACAGATGGCGAACTTCGTCGCGGACGGTTACCTCCGTTTCGACAATTTAATTCCCGATGAATTGAATAAGGCTGCACACGCAGAGATGGAAGACGGTTTGATTGTCCGTGGGCGCGGTGGCACGGTTTTAAACGATGTCTGGACAGATGATTCCGCGGTCGGCAAAGTTTTCCGGATGCCAGAAGTACTCGGGATTATCCACAGTTTGGTCGGCGAGAACCCGCTTTACGATCACCATGCCGTTCACATCGTGCGTCCGCAAAATGAGGTCGGACAAATTTGGCATGCCGATGCGATTATCGATCTGCGGATGCATTTTGATATCCAGTTCTTCTATTTTTCACACGACACACCGCGCGAAATGGGAGGAACGATGATCTTACCGGGGAGCCAGTATCGTCGTGTCTGTGAGACGGACATCGCGCGTTACCAGAACTTCCTCGGACAAATGCCGGTCGTCTGTGAGGCAGGGACGCTCCTCGTTGTGCATCACGGAATGTGGCACTGCGCACAACCGAATTTAACCGACCAGACACGCTATATGTTCAAACTCCGTCTCAACCCGACGGTGCGTCAACGCCAACTCTGGAACACAGAAGACATTGACTCCGCACCTATCCACGGCATCTTGGGCAGGAATCACAGATGGTACGGTAACGATGTCCGGCTTGAAATCGTCAACCGCATCAAGCAGTGGCGTTTCCTTATCGGCGACGATTCGTTTGACATCGGCTACTGGCTCTCTCGACTTGAGAATATGCCAGAGGAAGCAAAAGAAGCGGCATAGTCACTTCAACAAACAAGGCGCGATTACACATCGCGCCTTGAAAAAAATTGCGTATATCTCTTGACAGAAACACGGCTTTATCTATCGCGATCTCGCCGTCCTCTATCCCCACCGAACTCTTTCCGCATCCACTCTATAATTTCGCGCCGCTCTTCTGGCGAAGAAGCGTTCCGCAATTTCTCCATCGCTTCGCGTCTCATCTGTTCACGAGAATATTCGCGCTTTTTCTGCTCCGCCTGCCTGCGCTTTTCAGCCTCCATCTGAGCGGCTCGGTCCTGCCCGGCGTTGTTATTGCGTGCCGATTCGGAACCGCCTTCACCACGCCCTCCACCTCTGTTGCCTTCGCGTCCACGCTTTGTTGTGAGGGGTTGAAATTCGCCGGTTCTAAGCGTTACATCTTCTTCTCCTGCTTTGTCCAAGACAACTTGCCCATCTTGAATGTCCTTTACGGTCATATCGTCGAGTTTCGTTCCTATGGTGACGAAGTGATACCGATTCGACCTTCGCTCCAACAGCGTCGCTTGTGAGATGACTCCGTTTGAATTAACGGCTGTGCCGATCAAACTATACGAAGGTTCGTTTTTTGGCGGTGTCCACCCGAGCGGACGAAAGAGGTTATACTCAATAATTGTCTTGTAAAACGCTTCATTCTCTCTGAAGTCGACACCTCCACCGCGGTTTTGACGACCCCACGCGCTATTCCGTTGTGGTTGGGACCGTTCTGGTGCCTTATTCATCGCTTGCCTCTTTGCAGCTGCCATCTCTTCGATCTTCTCAGCATCCATCTTAGGCTTTGTACCGATAAGCAATGCTTTTTTCTCATCCTGCACATAGACTTTCTTTTCATCCTGCGCATAGAGGAGTACCGCAGCCCCAAGGAGTAGGCATACAACACAGCCGATCCCGAGCTTTATAATGACCCCGCCCCAATGCGTGGCAATTCTCATCTATTCCCCTCCAACTTTTTACACGTATTTTTTCGGAATTTGGTATAGACATCCCTTTAATTGTACCGCTCATTTTGCGAAATGTCAAGTAAACTTTTAGTTATAATAACAAGAAGGCACGGCTTGTAACCGTGCCTTGAAATTGAATGCCTATGCTCTTGAGATTACAGGGATACTACCTATCTCGCCCCCGACCTCTTCTACCCCCATCTCCGCCGCGTCTCCGGAATTGCTGTATGAGTTCCCGCCGTTCCTCAGGTGAAGCGTTCCGCATCCGCTCCATCATTGCGCGTCTCCTTGCTTCTCCAGAAGCCGCTTGCTCTCCGCGCCCCGTTTGCCCGCGCTGTTCAGCATTCACCTGATTCGCTCGGTTCTGTCCAGCGTTGCTATTGCGTGTCGTTTCGGTGCCGCCTTCACCACGTCCGCCACCGCTGTTGCTTCCACTTCCGCGCTTCGTGGCAAGGGGTTGGAACGAACTGGTATTCAGCGTTACTGTTTCACCTTCTTTGTCCATGATAACTTTTTTGGCTTGGATGTCTGTTACTGTCATATCGTCAAGTTTCGTCCCGATGGTGACAAAATGATACCGATTGGACCTCCGCTCCAGCAGTATCGCTTGTGAGATGACACCGTCCGCATTAACAACCGTGCCTTCCAAACTATACGAAGGTTCGTTGTTCGGTGGTGTCCACCCGAGCGGACGGAAAAGGTTGTTGTCAATAATTGTTTTGTAAAATGTTTCATTCTCTCCGAAATCAACGCCACCGCCCCGGTTTTGACGACCCCGCGCGGTATTGCGTTGTGCCTGTCCTGGTGTGTTATTCATCCCTTGCATTCTATCAGCAGCCATCTCTTTCATTTTCTCAGCATCCATCTTAGGCATTGTGCCGATAAACCCAACTCTCTTTTCATCTTGCGCATAAAGCAGTACCGCGGCCCCAAGAAGTAGACAGACAGCAAAGCCGATCCCAAGTTTTGTAAGGACGCTGCGCCAATGCGTGGCAATTTTCATCTATTTCCCCTCCAACTTTCCACATCCATGTTTTCAGAATTTTGAAACTTAAGACAGATCCAACCCCGAAAAGGTTCTCTTTAATTTCACTGTTGATTTTTCCAAACATATATTTAGACGAAAAAATCGCTTATGTGTTTATTTTCTCTGGTCTCTTGTAGGTGGGACAGTCATCCGTTTCTACCGCTCAACTGTAAAAAGCGTTGACTTTCAAGAAAAAATGCGGTAAACTTTATAAAAACATATCTCTCTTGCAAAAGGAACACACTTGACATGAAGTGTTATAGTCGAATTCAAAAGTTGATCGCACTCATAAGCAGTTGCCTTCTCATCTTTGTTTTAACGAGTCAATCTGTGGACGCGGCGCGCCGCTCTCGTGTGTTATCAATTACGCTCTTCACCTCTGGCATGGGTCTGTATCTCGGCGGCACTTTTCTCAAATCTTCCGCCCAAGCGCGTTACGACACCTATCTCAACGCCGCAATCCAAGCAGACATCCAAACACATAAGGACGCTTTCCTTGTCAGACGAAATGCCAGCAGGATTACGTCGCGTGTCGGCCTCGGCTGCGTTGGACTCGCCGTACTTTTTTCAATCTATAGCCAACTTAATAACCCATCGGAGTCGCCCGAAACTGTAGAAGATGCCGTCTCCGCGCTGTCGCGCTGGCAAACCGATAGAACAAATCCACGTGCCGGAAAAATTGATTTCACGAACCGCTTCTCTGGAAACAGAGGGCTGCTATTGCCAAACGTCTCGTTCCAATTACGACCACACTACGATTTCCAAAACCAGCGTGCAAGCCTGAGGTTCCAACACTTTTTTTAATCTTTGAGTTCACCTAATTCACGAGACAAGATCAGATTTCGATGACGACAGAGCCATAATCCGTTGTTTTGAGGAGTAGAAATAATGCGTCCAATCCACACTGTGTTCAACCGTAAAGTCAGCGTCCTGAGTCTTCTGCTGCTTTTCACCGTTATCGGTTTCTATGCCTGTACAAATAGTGAAGATTTCACAAACCCGCTGGATCCAGAGAACCTGCGCACGTCCGGTGCACCAGACGGTCTCACGCTCTACGCTGGAGATAAGCAGGTACGGGTCAGATGGAACGATACAGGTCAGGAAGGCATTAAAGCGTACCGTATCTACAGACGCGCTGTAAGTGGAACGGATACACCCTTCGAGTTCGTCGGTTCTGTTAACGCACCCGCGAATGAATTTATTGACACCCAGAACCTCGAAAACGATAGGCGCGATGCTTCTGGACGGGTCCTCGCTTATGAATATCGTATCACCTATGTTGACATCAACGATATTGAGACTCCTGATCCTACGAATCCACCTGTGGAGGGTGAAGAGCCATTCCGTATCTGGAAGACCGCACTCGCGACACCGAGCATCCCACCGCCTACGCCTACGGTAACGCTCGGCGACCCAACCGACCTGACGATTAAACTCTTTTGGGACGATTACGAGTTCCCTCACGATTTTTCCGTCTTCCGCGTCTACGCTGCGCCAGACAGAGGAGACGACAAACCGCTTCAGTTCAAACTGATTGCTGAACCGAAACGGGATCAACGCTACTATTTCGATAACGACTTTGAAACCGACGGTACCCGAAAGGTCTACCGTATCGCTGGGGTCGACGAATTTGGTGCAGAGGCATTTACTGCAATTACGGCAGCTGTGCCGAACCTACCACCCGCACCACCGAAAGATGTCCGTGTCATTTACCGACCGCGTTCTCTCGCGAACTTGAAATACGATGCTATCCTCTCATGGACACCGAACACCGAACGAGACCTCGCCGGTTATCAACTCTATACCAGAGACGCAGCCGGTAATCTACTCACACGTCCATCACCTGGAAAAAGAGAGCGCACATGGACAATCACCGGCGAAGACCCGATTCTCGTCGGGCAGTCGCTCGAATTTAAACGATATTACATAACAGCCTTTGACAATACACCGGGACCCGATGGACGACGCGACGAAAGTGCACTCGTAGAAGCAAGATCGCAATAGCACTTAGAACGCTTTCAAAAGAGACTTGAATCATAACAATATAATCCTAAAGGACACATCCATGCACGCCAACTTTTCTGGGCCAAACTTTTGGCTGACAAGTTACACCAAAAAGAAGAGACAACACATCCGACAAATCTGTATCTACACGATCTATGGTCTACTTCTCATCGCTACCGCGCTACCGATCTCCGCACAACTGCCTCCGATCTCGCAGCTGAACAGTATCCAAACCGCGGAACCCATCGGCAAAGGCGGCTCCAGCACCACATTCGGACTCCTCCAATACGCAAAAGTTGATCTCCAACCAGATCACCGCCAAAGGGTAGACATCGGTGGTTTTGAGGAACTGCACAGGGTGGAGCTTGAGATTGAAACCTTTTTCATACCTGTCAGATTCGCTTACGGTTTAAGCGACGAACTTGACCTCTTGCTCGGCGGTACGTTTTCAACAGGCGGCGTACGGAAGTCTGTTCTCAATTTCTATAACACCGATACAGAAAACGATGGAGACCCAAGCAGTAACCGCCGCGTCTACGATCAACCCCTGTTTGATGGTATCATCGGCCTCAAGTATAACATTAAACCGGATCGGAACGATAATCTCCCGAGTATCTCCATCGGTGGAGATGTACAGGTCGGGTTCACCGCCGATGACCGGCTCAACTCAGACAACGAATTCCTCGACCACAGTCCCGCGGACGGCTTCCCATTTATGGGTGTTAATACCTATCTGGTAGGCACGCAAAGGTTCGGGAGCCTTCTCAAAGTCCATGCGGGTGTCGGTGTCTTCTTGACATCGAAATCACTGAAAACGACCGACTTTTTCACGCTCAATTGGCAGGCGGGAACAGAGGTCGCGGTTTCAGATAATATGTGGTTAGTCGCTGATTTCGCGCGCGAACTCCCGTATGCAGGCGTGCATCTGACGAACCTCCTCGGGCTCACACTCCGCTATGAAGTTTCAAATACACTCGCTTTCCAACTCGGATTTAACAGCCGTCCCGGATTCCAATTCAACTTGACCTTCGGCGGCGAGCAGGCACAAGCACTCCAAGGCGAAAATTTGCTGTTTTAGATTTAGGTTACTTATCCGCAAGGAAAATTTAAAAAATGAGAGCAGTCGTTCAACGCGTAAAATCTGCAAGTGTTACCGTAGAGGGTCAACTGGTTTCTGAGATTGAGGCAGGCGTACTTGTCTTCCTCGGTGTTGCGCATGACGATACCGCAACCGAACTGGAATATATTGCTAACAAAGTCATCAACCTGCGTATCTTTGAGGATGAAGCCGGTAAGATGAATCTTTCACTGTTGGATACAGGGGGTGCTGCGCTCGTCGTTTCGCAATTCACACTCTACGGCGATTGTCGTAAAGGACGGAGACCGAGTTTCATTAACGCTGCCCGTCCAGAGATAGCAAACGCACTTTATGAACAGTTCATCGCCACCCTAAAACAACAGAATATCCCGACGCAAGGCGGCACCTTTCAGGCGATGATGGACGTGGCACTTATTAATGACGGGCCCGTTACTATTCTGTTGGATAGCGACAAACAATTCTGAAACCACAGAAGTTTATATCAATCGGCACTTCCTTAAAAGCCCGCCAGCGAATATATGACCGCCTTCTTAGAAACCCTAACAGCGACATAGAGATGAATAGCAAAATGAAACATCCTGAATACATTGACACCATCAAACAGGGTGACTGTATCGAGTTGATGTCCGAAATACCGGATGAATGTGTTGACCTCATCATAACGGATCCGCCCTTTGCCATCGACTTTAAGGCAACTCGCCACAACTACAACCGAAAAGGAGATCGTGTCCTTCAAGGTTACAACGAAATCAAAGGTAGCGACTATCTCGCTTTTACACTTGACTGGCTTACCGCTGCGACAAGAGTCCTAAAGGATTCTGGCAGTATGTATGTCTTCTCAGGTTGGAACTACCTAAAGGACCTCCTGATAGCGATAGATCAATGCCAGCTCACGACTGTTAATCACCTCATTTGGAAATACCAGTTTGGTGTTGTGACGAAGCGTAAGTACGTAACGTCTCACTATCACTGTCTTTTTTTGTGCAAAAACGATAAGAAACGAAAGTTTTATCCGTACCGCCGGTTTGATAAGGACGCAAAGACAGAAAACGGCGGGTCGGCACACTACAAAGACAAAGAGGATGTCTGGGAAATCAAGAGAGAATATTGGCAAGGTGCAATCAAAACACCAACGAAATTGCCAGCAGAACTCATAGACAAAATCCTTGATTATTCCAGCGAAAAAGGCGATGTTGTTTTGGACCCATTTTTAGGGTCCGGGCAGGTTGCCGTCGTCAGCAAAATGAAAGGACGACACTACATAGGTTTTGAGATTGTGCCTGCATATTATGAATTCGCCCTTGACCGACTTGAGTCAGGAAAATACTTAATACAGAAAACAGAGGAAGAACCTGTCTGGAATCTGTTTAATGAGGAGATGTAATTTTGTTATGATAAACCCAAAGATAGTTGACACAGTTGAGGAATTGCAAATTGCTTCGCGAAACATACCAAAAGTTTGGGATGGTAGAAATTCTATTCTTGAAATGAGAGATGCCGGTTCCAGGCAGTGGCGACAGATGGAATGGATGGGGTTTTACTTTGAATTTTTATGTGAAAAACATTTTGATGGCATAATTGACATACCCGGAAAAAAATATGGCAGGACAGAGTTTGACGCGTTTCAGGAAATTTCATGGGATTTTAAGACACACGCAGCCAATACTACAAACCATAATGTCATCACAAATGATGCCGAAGCGGTGGCAAACACGATAGATGATTACGGTCATTACGGACTAATTCTTGCAATCGGTGAGGTAGAATACAATGACGAAAAAAGAACCTTTAAAAGATGGCATGACGAATTGAAAGAAGGGATCAGCAAATATGAAGTGAATAGGATAAACAGGGGTGCTATGTCAAGAAGACGTAAAACTGAATTTGTCTTATCGGAAATTCATTTTATTTGCTTGAATGACGAGACGCTGAGCCAATGTAGCGGATCATTTCAGAAAGGTTTTAGAAATGCTGATGGCAGCCCGAGGCGGACAAAAGTCATGGTTAACATTCGTAAACTCCCAGATGCTGCCCTTATTGCCACCGCGGAGTTCTAAAAAGCAAAATCGCATCAAATCAACAATATTGATTCGCCTTCGTTCATATTTTCTATAACAAGCGTTGTTTGCAAAAAGGTGAAAAAAGATTTGACATTTTCTCAAAAATGTGATACAGTTAAAGTGTCAGTTGGACAGGAATAGCATCGCGTGCACCCTTGCACGTGTCCTGTCCACCGAATGCTATCGGTAGACTGACACTGACGTACCTACAAGAGTGGCCCTCTTTAGCCAACGAAAAATGTCAATATATAGGGCTGTCCTCAGCCCTTTCATAGGAAATGTCCTCCCGCATACAATTTCTGTCAGGTTTTAGGTAGAATCTTCTTTTGAGAAGTACCACTGTTTGTGTTAGAAGTTGAATGTATCGCGGAGCTTTTCTAAAAACTTTATCTGGCAAGGTTGGCTACAGAATGTGCTTTGTGCATCGGAGAAACAATAGACTGAGGTGAAATATGAATGTAAGTACAGAACTTCAATACGCCGGACTAAATAACTTTTATCTTGATGCAAAAAACCCGAGACTCCGTCGTTCCGAGGATAATGCGAATCTTTCCCAGGAAGAGGTCCTGGATTTGATGCGTGACTGGGTTCTTGATGAACTCGCGAGATCTTACTTGGAGAGCGGCTTTTGGACACATGAAGCATTATTGGTTGTCGAAGAAGAGTTATACGGAAAGGATCAACTTGTTGTCGTTGATGGGAATCGGCGACTCGCTGCTCTAATCTATCTTCAGCGCGCTATTAACGGAAATCCTGTCTCAAAAAGATGGGGTTTGCTCGTTGAAAACAGAGAAGTCCCTAAAGCCCTCTTTACTGAAATTCCGTACACACGGATTGACTCCCGTCAAGAAGCTGAGGCATTCCTCGGTTTTCATCATCACGCCACGGGTGTCAAGCAATGGTTTCCAGCACAAAAATCGGAATACATCGCCAAATTAATTGATGAACAAGGTATGAGTTATGAAAATGTGAGGCGAATGATTGGCAGCAGCATTTCCAGAGTTCGATATCACTATATATCCTATCGACTTTTCCTGCAGATAAAAAACACTTTAGTAAACTTTTCTGCTGAAAATGCCGAATTTAGATTCATCACCATGTCTCTTTCCATCCAAACATTAGGAGTACAGAAGTATCTTGGTCTTGATATCTTTGCCGCGCCGGATGACGCAAGAACACCAGTTCCCAAAAACCGTTTGAATGCCCTCGCGAATTTTGCGCGATGGTTATTTGGTACTCAACAGAATCCACCGCTTTTCACCGATTCACGAAGTGCTGCTGACTTCGGCAGGCTTCTTGAAAATCCTCAGGCCGTTCAATACCTCGAAAATAATAAGCAAGCGCACTTTGATGTTGCTTGGCGTATGGCGTATGGCGATGAAGAAATCATTCAGTTAATCGATGAGGCACGTAATAAAATTGCGATTTGCTTGAGTCACATTCATCATCATAAGGACTCCCCGGAGATGCAACGCGCTGTTGAAGAGCTTGCTATCAACTACAAGGAATTGCTTAGTCAGTTTCCAAGTATTCGCTCCGAATTCTCAGAGGATAACTGAAACTGCCGCACTAACCTGCTTGCTGCTTTCAACTCGCTCTTTACTTAAAAGGCACTCATGGGTATGTTAAGATATCAACTATTTCCGAGATCGGTCGGAATAACCGAGCAAGTTCAACACGTTATTGAATGTTTCAACCAAGCTTACGAACAGATAAAGTCTCCTGAAAACAAACTGAAAAGTGACCAAGTTTTGGACATATTGAGGCCTCATCTTGAGCAGATTGGATTCAAAGTTGAAACTGGAAAAGCAAAAGGACAAAAGATTCCTGTACCTGTTCTTTTCGGTTTGAACAATACCGTTGACCAGTCTTTCAACGCCGACGGTGTAAGCAATGACGGGAAAATAGTTATTGAAGTTGAAGCAGGCAGAGCAACTGCTAATTATG
Organism: Phenganax stokvisi; assembly: GCA_025400075.2. Lineage (NCBI taxonomy): Eukaryota > Metazoa > Cnidaria > Anthozoa > Malacalcyonacea > Clavulariidae > Phenganax > Phenganax stokvisi. Next base: position 59,931 of record JAODVQ020073863.1, read on the forward strand.
CATTTCTTAAAGATATTTTTCAAGCATCAATGATGCATGGCGTTGAATTCCTAATCTTGGCTGTGAGAAATGACTATAGGGGCGGCGATGACTTTCACAAGGTTTACACCTTCTTGGAAACGCTGTATATTAGCAGCCGGTTAGTGCTGCCGCTGAAAGGTATTATTCTGATTGGCTATTGAAAGCGGAACGCTGTGTCATAGAGCTATTTTCTCAAGGGATTGGCACTGTTGCTACATATCTTAAAAAATCAACCGACCTGATCTGATACTATTTATGTAAAATTTATGAAAAGGAGAACAAAATGACGCAAGTTGTTCCCTTACGATACGACACCGCTTTTAAAAAAGCGTTCAGCCAACCCGAGATCTTCTGTCAATTTGCCGAAGATGTCTTAGGTATCAAATTCCACACCGATGAGGTACATCGCGGCTACAAATTTCTTGAACCCGTTGGGCAAGTTGATATTGAATACGATTTGTTCGCTGAGGACCCGGAATCTCGTATTGTCGTTGAGATACAACACGTCAAAGAAGGCCACTTCTACGATCGTTTCCTATATTATCATCTTATTAACCTCATCGAACAGGTAAAAAACAGCAAAGCGTACCAGTTTGATCGGACAGTTTACACAATTGTTGTCCTAACAAGTCCGTATAGTGAGAGCGAAATTGACTTTAGTGTTGCGATCACAGATTTCAATCCAATCAACGAATTTAGCCGTAAAGTCGATGTCTATCCGCATCAACTTGTGTTTGTCGTACCCCGTATGGTTAATGACAAAACGCCATCTGGCATCAAAGCGTGGTTGGAGCTTGTGCTGGATTCTCTGGATGGCGAGATAGATGAAAGCCACTACAACTCCCCAATTTTCGAGAGGGTGATTGAAGCGGTTAAACTTGATAACATCTCACCTGTGGAACGTCGGGTACTTAAAGATGAAGAGTCTTGGGAAGATACCCTCATAGATGTGAGGCAAAAAGAAAAGGAAGACATCGCACGCGCACTGATGAGCGAAGGCATAAGCACCGAAGTTATTACACGAACAACGGGTCTCACAGCAACAGAAATCGAAAGACTAAAGCAATCATAAACCCCGATCCATGCTAATACGGTAAGCCTTCCCGAATAGCCGTGTGGAACGCCTCCAAATTTAGACCGTCACGACTTGTGGTGCCTGTTCTAAGTTCAGGTTGTGCGCCGTTGCCCATTCTGCACCAGCCCAATGAACACCGTTCGGGTCGCGTCTCCCCTGCGTATCCGTTGATGCACCGAGAAACTGCCTACCGAGATCGTCCAGATTTTCCTCCAGAGCGGCATCCGGTTGTAACGTGTCGTTGTAATACCGAAGATAATAATCCGGTTTAATCCAACGATAGTGGTATCCGTAGATAACCACTTTAGATACACGCTCCGTAAAATTCATCCCCGCTGCATGATAGATACGGCTCTCAAACAGAAAAGCATCGCCTGCTCGGAGCAGCGGTTCATCATACACAGGCGGATCAACTTCACCTTCACGGATACCCAGCGGTTCACCCAACTTATGGCTTTTCCGAATAAACCACGTCGCCCCTGAGTTCGGAACACTGAAGTCCGTTAAACAGTAACCGACCTTCAGACCGACACGCGGGCACTTTTCGTGTCCGACATCCAAATGTACACCGACATCCCGATGCCAGTTCCGATTGTCAGGTTTCTCAGGTGCCTGCGGATGTTTGTAGATCAACGCGGTATTCGTGATATGGATATTCGTGCCGAGCAGTTGCAGAATCAACGGCACAGCCCTTGACTGCGTAGCGAGATCGGCAAATGCAGGCTCCTGCACCAACCCGTCCCGCCGATGTGCGTAATATCCGTGGTATTCAAACGATTCCATAAGCCGGTCGCCTGTCTCAGTCAAACGATCAATCATCTCACTATCAATCGCGGAACGCACGATCAGATAACCGTTCTCCTCAAATTCCGCGCGTTGTGCTGCTGTCAACTGAACAAATTCCATTTTTTAATTTTCCTTGCGGTTAAGGCGAATAGATTATAGGCTTTTGAGTTGTACCTGATAGGGGGTTGATAAATACATAAAATTATGCTATCATAAACGCAAAACCGTGTCTACTAAGAAACCAAACGATGGATAAATCACAATCTCTGTCTTCAAACGCCACTCATAAATTTTTCTCTCTGCTGAATCGAAAGAAATCGGAACAGCAAGAGCATGCCGACGTATGCGTTATCGGTTCCGGTGCAGGCGGTGCTGTTGTTGCGAAAGTGCTCGCTGAAGCCGGATTATCGGTCATCATTTTAGAGGCAGGCGAAAATCACGATCCAACGACTTTCGGCAGCTACGAACCGGAGATGCTGCGCCGTCTCTTTTGGGATAGTGGATTACGGCGCACCCGCGACGGCGCGATCGTCATCTCACAAGGTAAAGGGGTCGGCGGTTCAACCGTACATAACCTCTGCTACGCTGTCCGTCCACCACAAACTCTATTAGACAGATGGAGGGTTCCAGACCTTTCGACACATTTTGATAGCGTGGAGCAGACGCTCGGTGTTACACAGATACAAGAGACAGATGTAAACCGCTTAAACGCTGTTATCCGACAGGGATGCGAAGTGATGAAGTGGCACGGCGTTGTGCAAAGACACAATAGAGGGGCATGCCATGCCTGCGGATCGCAGTGTCTTTTCGGGTGTCCACTCTCGAAATCAATTCAGGACACCCCAACAAGAACGGGCAAACAGAGCATGGCGGTTACCTACATCCCTTTGGCACTTGCTGCAGGGGCGCGGCTCTATAGCAACTGCACAGCTGAGAAAATCCACGTGGAAAAAGATAGTGTCACCGGTGTTTCTGCGCAACTGCCATCCGGTAATCTGTCCGTTCAAAGCAAAGTGGTGGTACTCGCCGCGGGTGCCATCAACTCGCCACAACTCTGGTTAAAAAGCCGACTGCCGGACACAAACCGGTGGGTCGGCGCAAATCTTCACCTGCACCCCGCCGTTTTTGTCGGAGGAATCTTCAACCAAACGATTGACGGACATCTCGGTATCCCACAAAGTTTCTATATTGATGAGTTTCTTGACATGGAAAAGAGATCGGGCAGCGGCTATTTGCTCATGCCTGCTTTCGGTTCACAGATGATAGTCGCAGCAAGCCTGCCAGGATTCGGCGACAGCCATCAAGAACTGATGGAACGCTATCGGCACATCGCCGCGCTCCTCGTCCTTTTGCACGATAGAACAACCGGACGAGTATCAATAAATCACAGGGGTACGCCAAACATCAGATACCGACTGCGGAGGTCAGATAAAAGGATGTTAGTAGAAGGCGCAATCAACGCCGCTCGCCTACTTTTTGCTGCAGGCGCGACTGAGATTATGATGCCTTACACACAACACCTCCCTATTAAGACAGAAGCAGATCTTGAACTTATCCGCCAACGCGGTATCGTACCAAACGACATCATGCTCGCTTCCAGTCATCCGCAGGGCACACTCCGGATGGGTGAATATCCCGGTAGATCCGTTGTTAACCTTTCGGGAGAATCCCGTAGGGTCAAAGGCTTGTTTGTCGCCGATGCGAGTCTGTTTCCGACCTCTATCGGCGTGCCACCGATGCTAACGATCGCCGCGCTCGCTGAACATGTCGCAAACCAGATCATCGAAAGCGGTCCTGTATAGCAGCCAACTGTTTTATGATTGAATCAATTCCATACCATTCACTCGGCAACTTCCCGACCCCCGTGCAGCGTCTCTTAAACTTGGAACGCGTACTCGGCTTCAAGTCGCTCTGGATAAAACGAGACGATCTGAGCGGTCCCCTCGGCGGTGGAAATAAGGTGCGAAAACTGGAGTACATGTTCGCAGCAGCACATCCCGATGGCGGTGAAAGGAAAACGCTTTTCACAATCGGTCCAACGGGTTCTAATCATGTTCGGGCAACAGCAGTCTATGGCAAGGCCTCCGGATTCCGAGTGGAATGCCTGCTCTTTAAACAAGCCCCTACTGCGTATTCGGAAACAAACTATCGCACAATCTGCGAATACGCTGCAGCAGTCTACGAAGTGGATCGTATGACGACAATGTTTGCACGCTATACCTACGAACAACTAAAAACGGCTTTCGGGGTTGGAGAGGAACGTTATTTTATACCGGCGGGTGGTTCGTCGCCGCTCGGTTCTGTCGGTTATGTGAAAGCGGTCTCAGAACTGAAATCACAGATTGAGGAGGGTATGCTCCCAGAACCGCGGTTTATCTTTGTACCGGTAGGGACCTGTGGCACGATGGCAGGTTTAGTCGTCGGCGTTCGGCTGGCAGGGTTGAAATCGTATGTCGTCGGCATCCGCGTCGCCGATCGCGTGGTCGCAAACACTTGGGCAATCTCACGGATGGTCAGACAAACCCGTCGTCTTATCGGCGCGGCGGATTCAAGTAGCATCCGCGCACAGCATATCGAACTCTGGCACGACGACTTCGGAGACGGGTACGCCATCCCGACCGAAGCGGGTACCCAGGCAGTCGAAATGATGGCTGAACATGAAGGTATCACGCTTGAAAATACCTATACCGGTAAAGCATTGGCAGGGTTAATTCACTACGTAACATCACACGGATATGAAGACGAACCGATACTTTTCTGGCATACGTACGGGACAACCTAACGCTTTGTCGCATTAAAGTATGGAAATCGCGAGCACAGCTCGCTCCTACAAGAAAATATACGGAGTAAGAAAAGCATAATGGGAACAGATAACGGAAAACCGAGTTTCGTTCAAGCAGGAATGTCTATCATCGACTGCGACCTCCACAACCGATTGCCTTCACATCAAATGCTCTACCCGTACCTACCAGATTACTGGTGCGACTACTGCGAAGAGTCCGGTTTCCCTGGCCCCGATGCCGACGACTATCCAGACGGCGTGCCGACCTCAACACGTCCGGAGATTACACATCCCTCAGAGAACCGTCCAGCGTCAGACTTAGCACTTTTACGTAAGCACGCACTCAATTTCTGGGAAGTTGAATACGGGATCCTCACGTGTGGGTATCGGGTACAGAGCGTCCACAACGAAGACCTCGCAGCAGCACTCGCCTCGGCAGTCAACGACTGGCAGATTGAACACTGGCTCGACCCAGAACCGCGTTTACGCGCCTCACTGATTGTGCCAAGCCAAAACCCAGAACTTGCAGTCCGAGAAATTGAACGTTTAGGCGGACATCCGAGGTTTGTGCAAGTCATGCTACCTGCCCGATCGCAGGCACCTTATGGCAATAGACGCTATCACCCAATTTACGAGGCAGCCGTGCGTCATCAACTCGTCCTCGGTATCCATTACGGCGGCGCACCGGGATTGCCACCGACCTCTGTAGGATGGCCCTCAACTTATCTTGAAGAATACGTCGGTATGTCGCAGGTATTTCAGGCGCAAGTCTTGAGCCTCGTATCGGAAGGCGTTTTCGACAAGTTTCCTGACCTGCGCGTCGCACTCATAGAGACCGGTGTCACGTGGATGCCGTCGCTGATGTGGCGGTTCGATAAAGAGTGGCGCGGCTTAAGACATCTGACACCGTGGGTCAAGCGACCGCCATCAACGTACATCCGAGAACATATCCGCATGACGCTCCAACCGATTGACGCGCCACCAACGGCAGCAGAACTGCTTCAGATTGTCGGTCAACTCGACTCCGAAGATATGTTGATGTTCTCAAGCGACTACCCACACTGGCATTACGATACCCCCGAAGAGGCGTTCCCGGCACAGTTACCGCAATCGCTGACACGCAAAATCTTGTCCGAAAATGCACGGACATTCTACCGTCTCTAAAGCGTTTCTGCAACAATAAACCACTGATAATGTTTACCAAAGGGAGATAACGATAATGACGCATGAAGCACCTGAGGCTAAAGTCGATCAACTGTTTGCAGAATGGAACAAACCAGATTCCCCGGGTGCTGCCCTTGCGGTTACCAGAGAGGGCGAAGTCATCTATACACAAGGCTACGGCATGGCGAATCTGGAATACGATATCCCGATTACGCCGACAAGCATCTTCGACATCGCTTCAGTGTCCAAGCAATTTGCGGCGTTCGCTATTACCACCCTATCACATGACGGAAAACTTTCGTTAGATGACGATATACGGGTACACCTACCCGATATCCCAGACTTCAGGCACACAATCACCATCCGACATCTCTTGCATCATACCAGTGGACTGCGGGATTGGGTACAGTCGCTTGTTATCGCTGGTGATCTGATGGATGACGTAATCTCGTTTAAACACATCTTGAAAATGGCTCGGCATCAGAAAGCACTCAATTTCGAGCCGGGGGCAGAATATCTATACAGCAATACAGGATACAACCTATTGGCAGAGATCGTCGAAACGGTAACTGGAGATTCGTTTCGAGAGTGGACAGACACCAACATCTTCAAGCTGCTCGGCATGACGAACTCCCATTTCCACGATGATTACGAAATGGTTTTGAAGAACCGGGCGTACTCGTATCAGGCTATCGAAAACGGCGGATTTAAGCATGCCATCAACAACACAACCGCCCTCGGCTCAAGTTCTCTCTATTCAACGGTGGAAGACCTTGCGAAATGGATCCTGAATTTTGATGACACACAGATTGGCGAACAGACAGTACTTGACCAGATGCACCAACGCGGTGTACTAAACAACGGCGAGCAGATTAGTTATGCCTTCGGACTGAGCATCGGTGAATACAGAGGGTTGAAAACAGTCGGGCATAGCGGCTCGTGGCGCGGATTTCGGAGTCATTTGATGCGTTTTCCTGAGCAGAAATTTGGTGTTATCATCTTATGCAATCTGAATACCTTTAACCCGCTCCGTTTTGCAGAAAAGATCGCCGACCTCTATCTTGTGGATGTCCTTGCACCTGAAGAGACACCAGCACCAAAGAATACATCACAAACCGCTGAAAAAGATAACAAACCTGAACCGCTGACACCGGAACAACTAACGGAATTCACAGGCGACTATTACACCGAAGAACTTGACACCACCTATACGATTGTTGTCAGCGAAAACAGACTCGTAGCAAAGCACAGACGCCACGACGACATATTGCTAACGGACACCGGCGATCATTTTACGGGGAATGTATGGTTTTTTCCAGAGATCCGTTTCACACGAGACGATACTGGACGCGTTACAGGATTCAAACTGACAGGTGGCAGAGTCAGAAACCTACACTTTGAGAAAAAAGTACATTGAATTTTCTTAAAAACCGTAGAGTTATTCAATAACAGCAGAGCCTTTCAATTTTCGGTTTTTGAATTTGGGTTTGACAACTTTCATACAATCTGTTATACTTGCTTAAAATATGCAAATTCAACCTAAATGAATATGGAATCTATACTTAAGTGCACTGCCAATTTCAAGGACTATCTTCTCAAATATCTCGCCGAACCCGAGTTTGCAAAGCGCTATCTCGAAATCTCCGTAGAGAATTATGAAAAGGATGGCGACATAGAGATACTGTTGCAAGCTATACGGGATGTGGTAGAGGCGCACGCAAGTGCTTAGACCAAAACATTTTGGCTCATGTAAAAAGTAGAATACTTTGCTAATCAGTCCCGGACTGAAGTAGCCGTCCCGCTTTGAGGCAAATTTGAGTTTGTTAGGCATATTTTGGCACTTTTCGCTGCGCCTGTCTCCGCGATAAGGGAAACTAAATTGGGTTATAATTTTGAATGGGATCCCGCTAAGGCAAGGCAAAACAGCCGTCGGCACAAGGTCTCTTTTGAACGGGCAACAACAGTTTTTCGCGATATCAATCAACTCTCTATTTTTGATGAGGATCACAGTGATAACGAAGAGCGCTGGTTGACCCTGGGCTTAGACAAAAGCGGTATTTTACTTGTTGTGGTACACACCTTCAAACAAACAAACGACTCAGATGTGAGCATTCGTATCATTTCTGCTCGCAAAGCAACGCGAAGAGAAATTAAGCAATACGAGGAATTTAACCTATGAAAGCCGAATATGACTTTTCAAAAGGAGAACGCGGTAAGTTCTACGAACCTAAAGCCGTTTTTAATCTCCCTATTTATTTAGAGAAGGACGTTGATGAATTCATGCGCAAACTTGCCGATGAAAAAGGCAAAGATGTCGACACACTGGTCAATGAATGGCTCCGCGGTAGTATAGAATTGATTCAAAACGTTCAATGAATACCCCAACCGACTCCTTCACTTTGAAGCAAGTCTTGGGTGGTAGAAGCGTTTTTAGTAAACCCAATTTTTTGAAAGGAATGACTCGTTAAGCAATGACACTTAAGGAACACATTGATGACATACGCGATAAGTTGGCCGAAAGGAAATTCCGAAACGAGAATGAAGTTTCGCAAGGCATCGTGTTGAGGCTGCTCTGTGCACTGGATTGGCCAATATTTGAAATTCAGATTGTTGTCCCCGAGTATATGGTCGAGAATAGGAAAGTAGACTTTGCTCTGTGCTTTCCTCCATCAAAACCGCTTGTTTTCATTGAGGTGAAGAAAGTTGGAAACATTGAAGAGGCAGAACAGCAACTCTTTGGATACGCCTTTGACCACGGAGCTATCCCTATCGCTGTTCCGACCGATGGGCGGAAATGGCGGTTTTTTCATCAGATGGGACAAGAAAACCACAGAAGAGGGAAAGTACATGAATTAAACTTCATTGAAGACAACAGTGAGGAGATTGCTGCTTGCCTTAACAGGTACCTGAACTACGAGTCAATCTGTACAGGAAAAGCTGTTGAAGCAATCAGAGAAGATCATGAGAGAGGCTATCAGCAGAGACATACTAAATATTTAGAAGACAACGCTGCTTTCGACGAAGTTGCTCGGAAAGTTGCTCGGATGCTGTGGTGGCGTAAGGGTCGCGTGCCATGGAAGAATATGGAAGAGATGGAAGAAGAGATCTCACCAATCCAGTTCTCCTTGGAAAGCATCCTGAAGAGCAATGTTTATGCGGACTACGTCAAATATTTGATGCGGACCACCCGTAAACCTGAGGAGTTCGATAAGTGGGTTGGCAAATTTCCGACTATGCCAAAGACATTGGGTAATCGCATGGGACTATCGCCTGAGCGAGTCGAACAAATGGTAGATGAAATAAAAAAAGAACACGACAGCATTACCCATGAGGACAATAAGGATGTCAAAAACGAAAACACCTAAACAACAAAAACCATCAGTCATAGACTGCGATATCCATAACACCCTCGCTTCCGAGAAGGTGCTATACCCCTATCTCTCCGAACGTTGGCGGAAACATCACAGTATGGTCGGCACAACCGACCGCGTCGGTGCATACATTCCTCGCGCCCATCCCTTCGGTGCAAGATATGACGCGTGGACCCCTTCTGGACATAGACCGGGATCCGACCTCGACTTTCTACGTGAGCAGCTACTGGATGCGTTTAACATTGAATACGGTATCCTCAACTGCTTGACACCGGTCTGTGAGATGCCGAACCTCGCGTTCGCCGCAGCGTGGGCAACTGCCGTGAACGATTGGCAAATCGAAGAATGGCTCGAAAAAGAACCGAGACTCCGCGCCTCTATCATCGTCGCCTGCGACGACGCAGAATTCACCACTGCTGAAATCAACCGACTCTCAGATCATCCGGGGTTTGTGCAAATATTACTACTTGCGCGGACGATGGAACCGTTGGGACGACGCAAGTATTGGAAGATGTACGAGGCAGCCGTACAGCACGACCTCCCCATCGGCATCCACTTTACCGGTGTCGGTGTCGGACCGATCACTGCCGTCGGTAAACCCTCACACTATATCGAAGACCATGCCGGAATGACGCAGGCGTTCCAGACACAGGTCACCAGCCTCGTCTGCGAAGGTGTCTTTGAACAGTTTCCGACACTCAAAGTCGCTCTCATTGAGGGCGGATTCGCTTGGCTACCACCGTTGATGTGGCGACTCGACCGATCATGGAAAAAGTTACGTGATGAAGTCCCCGAACTAAAACGGCTACCCTCTGAATACATCCGAGAACATTTCTGGGTTACGACACAACCGATTGAGGAACCTCCGAAACAAGAATACTTCCATCAACTCCTCGCGCAGCTTAACTTAGACGACAAGTTAATGTTCGCGACCGACTATCCGCACTGGGATTTCGACTCCCCCGATCAAGCACTCCCGAATAACCTCTCACCGGCACTCAAGCGTAAGATTATGGCGGAAAATGCACGTGCCTTCTATAGATTTTAAGAAGCCAATCAGATTGGCCCGACTTGTGGCACCTGTTTCAACTTCAGATGATGCGCTGCTGCACCGCTACCACCATCGAGAAATTGTCTCCTCAAGTCATCAATGCGTCCCGACACATCTAACACTCACAAAACGGTTTTAAACTACGAGGACAAGAAAAGAATATGATTCAGGTTTCACATCTCACGAAAAGATATGGACAGAAAACGGCAGTAGACGATATTAGTTTTGAAATCCAACAAGGTGAAATCGTCGGTTATCTCGGTCCTAACGGTGCCGGGAAAAGTACGACCCTTAAAATGCTCGTCGGTTTGCTACAACCGACCTCCGGTGAGATCACTGTGGCAGGATATAGTGCCGAAACGGAGTTACTCGAATTAAAACAGCGCATCGGATACGTGCCTGAGGAGGCACAGCTCTACGAACACCTCTCTTTGGTAGAGCACCTCCAGTTAATCGGCAGACTCTATCATTTAGAAGAAGGTCTCATCGCGGAGAAAATAAAAGATCTCGCGCGACTCTTTGATATGGAAGCGCAGGCGAACCAACGGATAAGTGCTTTTTCACAAGGCATGCGGCAGAAGTGTATCATTATGTCTGCACTATTGCACAACCCAGATGTCCTGTTTTTAGACGAACCCTTCACCAATCTGGATGTCGGAACGGTAACCTTCATGAAAACACTGCTACAACGGCTTGCGGATTTGGGCAAAACGATCCTCTATTGCACGCATATCCTTGAAGTCGCCGAAACGCTCTGCCCGCGAATTATGATTATCAATTCCGGGAACCTCGTCGCCGATGCACCGGTCGAGGCACTCCGGCAGCAGACAAATCAGCGTGCGCTCAACGAAATCTTCACGCAGCTTACCGAAACAACCGGAATTGATGAAAAAACAGAGGAGGCAGTTCGGATTGTGATGGAGGACGCTCCGGATGCTTGACAAAATCGTGGCAATGCTCGGTGCTTCGCCTATACAGTACAGGCTGTTGCTAAAAACAGAAAAATTGGTAGAGAAACGGGCACTCGAAGGCAGAAACGACTTATCCAATATGTCGCTCGCTGTGACCTGTGTCATCGGATTTATACTCAGTGTTTTGTTCACATTTATGCCGTTCATGGTATCGATGGACACATTTACCTTTTCGCTTATCGGCATCACGATGTCTATGGCGATGATAAGTATTTGGACAGTCCCCTACTTTGATATTCTTCTTGCACCGATAAACTATCCCGTCATAGCCCATACACCTGTGTCATCAAGAACCTATTTTCTCGTGAAGTTGACACAGATCCTCACTTACACGGTTCTGTTGTTAGGCAGTATGAATCTGATGCCTGCTATCGGGGGTATCTGGGTTCATAAAGGTGAATTTTCCCTGCTACGGCTCCTTTTTCCTATCGTTTACGTGCCGGTCGTTTTCATGTCCGGTTTTTTCACGATTGGCGTGATGACAGCTTTCGCCGGATATTTAACAAGATTCTACAGCAAAAACCTCCTGCGAAGTTTCGCACAATACGCGCAGTTTATATTTCCAGCTCTCTTTCCGGTGGCGTTGATACTCCTTTCGCGTCTGATACCCTACATACCGGAAGAGCTATTGGCTTCGGTGCTGAAATGGCTCCACGTGCTTCCGAACGGTTGGTTCGCCGGAACTGTCTCGCTTATGCTTGGCGAAATAGAACTGCGTTTCTTGATTTCAGCAGGACTGGCTGTCACTTTAACGTTGTTCTTGGTATTCGTTCCGCTTCGGCGTATCGCAAAGCGTTATTCAACATATCTCTCTTATCTCTTGGAGTCCGGGAGTCGGCAAAAAACTAAAATCCGAGTGAAAACGCCGCTGCTTGCAAGGATATTCCGAAACAGTGCCATCCGCGCAGGGTTTTGTCTCTGTGCTGTGTACATGCGCCGCGATAGGACGTTGTTAAAGCAACTCTTCGCCGCACTCGGAAGCGTTCTTATGCTCATCGTCATGTTTGAACAAGGATGGATGCGGCACACTTTCGCCATTGGACTCAGCCCAGGTTTCTCTATGATGTTCTATTTCGTCGGAATCAGTTTCGTTGGCTGCTTCATTTCACTCATCAGATATTCAGAACATTGGAAAGCGTCGTGGATGCTAACGCTCGCACCAGTCCCTGCACCCAATGACTTGTGGCGAGGCGCGCAGGTAACGGCTCTCGTCTATATGGTTGCGCCGTGTACACTCCTTATGCTCTGTATGGCGACCGTTTTTTGGGGAATTTTGGGCATATTTTACGTCTTGCCAATCGTCATCATTTTAATCAATTTCGTTATCCTTTATCCGAAACCGTTATCGCGGTTGCCGCTCGCTATAGAACTCGTTCAAAATCAGGTAACAGGCGAATTTCTTGTGCCTTTTCTGTTGAGTATCTTCGTTACCGGTATATTCGTCGGCCTCCAATTTCTAACGTATCTGCTGAATATCTGGGTCTATTACGGCTTCTATTGTGTCACAGTTGTGGGTGGTCTTATCAGTTTTATTTATTTTCAAGAAAAAAATAAACGAACAGAGGAAACCGTAGATGCTTAATAAAATCGTAACACTGCTCGGTGGATCGGCAGTGCAATACAGATTCCTGCTAAAAACGGAGCGGTTGGTCGAGAGACGCGCCCTTAAAGGGAAACGCTTCGTCAACCTGTCGCTCGGTGTGACCTGCGCGCTTTTCGTTTTCATCGGGATTTCATTGCTATCTATGCTGAGTCTCGGTTTAGATGTGTTTACCTATACGCTTATCTGTATCACGACATCCATGGCGATGATAGGGTTCTGGACGATCCCATACTTTGATATCCTTATCAGCCCAATAAACTACCCAGTTGTAGCGCATACGCCCGTGTCATCAAGAACCTATTTTCTTGTGAAACTGACGCAGATACTCACCTACACAGCACTGTTAGTAGGCAGTTTGAATCTGGTACCTGCAGTCGCTGGTATCTGGCTCCATGCTGCTATCTGGCACCCTGTTAAGGAATCTTCCCAACTCCTATACTTTTTCCCGCCTGTCTATCTGTTTGTCGCTTTCATGTCCGGTTTTTTCACGATTGGCGTGACGACTGTCTGCGCAGGCTATCTGACGAAATTTTATACAAAGAAAAGTCTCCGAAATATCGCACAATACGCGCAATTTACATTACCGGCTCTTTTCCCTGTCGTATGTATCCTTCTTTCACGTTTACCGCTCTCGTTATCAGAGGGCGGAATAGATCAATTAACCGCGGTGCTGAAATGGTTCTACGCACTTCCGAACGGTTGGTTTGCCGGTGCAGTATCGCTTGCACTCGGAGAAATAGAGTGGCCCAATATCTTGAGAGATGTGATTTTAACAGGATTGGCTATCGTTTCAACGCTCTTCTTGATACTGGTTCCACTTCGGAGTATCGCGCAAAGCTACTCGGAATATCTCTCTCACCTATTGGAATCGGGGAATCAACAAAAATCTGAGTTGCGCGTAAAAACGCCGCTGTTTGCGAATCTATTCCGAAACCCTGCTATCCGTGCAGGGTTCTGTCTCAGCACGGCATATATGTGCCGTGATAAACACATCTTACGCCAACTTATCGGTTCGTTTGGTGGCATCATTATAATCATCGTCGCCTTTAGCCAAGATAACCTGTTTTCTCTGAAGTGGATTCAAGATGCTTACGCCATTGGCTTAAGCCCAGGGTTCTCTATTATGTCCTGCTTTGTCGGTATAAGTTTTGTCGGTTGCTTTATCCTACCTGTCAGGTATTCCGAACACTATAAAGCGTCGTGGATGTTCACACTCGCACCGCTGTCAACACCGAGTGATTTGTGGCGCGGTGTGCAATCAACCGCGCTTCTCTACATTGTCGCGCCGTGTACCCTTGTTATGCTCGGCATTGCTACCTTCATCTGGGGAGCTTCAGGCATATTTTATGTCTTGCCGGGATTCGTTACGTTACTCTATTACGTTATTTTCTACCCGAAACCGAGATCTCGGTTGCCACTTGTCGAAGAATTTGTCCAAAAACGTGCGGTTGTTGGTGCTTGGTTACCTTTCGTGTTTAACATTCTGGCTATCTCCGTTTTCGTCGGCATCCAATTTCTAACCTATCTGCTGAACATAAAGGTCTATTACGCTTTCTATTGCGTAGGGGTTGTCGGAGGTCTTATCGGTTTTATCTATTTTTGGACACGGGGCAGTAAAAGATAAAAATAAAAAACAACTTGACAAATCCCAACAAAAATTGGTATAATTAGAATAATATTAATTATAATACCTAATTAATGTAAACAAATGGCAACCCAATCCTCAAAAATTGAGTGGACAGAATCTACGTGGAATCCTGTGCGCGGCTGCACCCGCGTCTCGGAAGGATGCAGGTTCTGTTATGCTGAGCGAATCGCAGCACGGTTTTCAGGTAAAGGCATGGCGTACGAAGGCTTGGCTGAAAACACCAAAGCAGGACCACGCTGGACGCAAGAGGTTCACATTGTTCGTGAATTGCTAAACGCACCCCTTAAATGGAAGAAGCCGCGCCGAATTTTCGTCAACTCCATGAGCGACCTCTTTCACGAAAAGATTGAATTATCCTACATCCAAGAAGTCTTTGCTGTGATGAAGGAGGCACATTGGCATCAATTCCAAGTCCTGACGAAACGGGCAGAACGACTATTAGAATTCAATACGGAATTGCCGTGGGCACCGAACATCTGGATGGGGGTTAGCGTCGAAGATGAACGCGTGACAGATCGGATTGACGCGTTCTGTCAAACCGACGCGCATATCAAGTTCCTCTCACTTGAACCGTTGCTCGGAGCACTTCCAAATTTAAAATTAGATAGGATAGACTGGGTTATTGTAGGTGGAGAGTCGGGTCCAGGTGCGCGTGAGATGAATAAAAAATGGGTTATTGACATCCGAGATCAATGTGCAGATGCCAAAGTACATTTTTTCTTTAAGCAGTGGGGTGGCAAACGGAAATCGAAAACAGGTAGGGAGTTGGATGGCAAAACTTATGATGAGATGCCGTTCTGAACGCTTACCAAACCGGGCATCTCAGGCGGTTATTTTCAAACTCTCGGCAAATCGTCAGCAAGTAAAGCCTCGGACACAGATTTCTTGTTCGACTCTTGTTCAGGACGCTCGATATGAAAATAACGGAACCAGTCTTTAAAATCTTCATCAGGAAAAATTCCGTCATAGTGTTCCATGAACCGCTCATGGAAATCCTCCATATAGACACGCAAGTAACGACTCGTGCGTTCAAGTGCCTTCCAATCAAAGATATTTGAAGGGATTTCAACCGCGCCGCCTTCAAGCATATTCCGCCGCATCTCCAAGTAATAAGCGTACCGAGTTCCAACGATAACATCAATGAACCGATCAAACATTTTTGAAGGAATCTCAGCGATCCTCCCTTTAAAAAGTTTCTGCCGACCGCCCATCTCCTTTTCCAAGTCTCTATTGAGCATAAAACCGATAATAACATCAAAAATTTTTTCTAACATGCATATTTATCCTTTACAAGATACGAAAAAATGAAAACCCGCCCCGATTTAATTTATGCCACTTTGCATAACAGTGAAAATATATTATAACATTAATACACAAACAGGTCAATTCAAAAATTGACAATTTCATTTACCCCCATTTTTTTGTGAGTATAGAGAATAGTTGTTATAGGTTGTTGT